>LDKF01000450.1:45255-68328 GCA_001026735.1 Rotylenchulus reniformis
AATAGACCCCCCCTCTGGAGGGGGGTTGAAAAATATAACCCCCGGGGGTTGTAATACAGGTTTTACGGTACTATTTAAAAATTTACTAATTTCTAATATGAATTCTCTAAATTTATTATTGTTTTTTAAACTTTTTTAATATCCTTCCTCATTATAAATAAATTAATTAATTTGCTTTATCTTAATTTAAATGATCAAAAAAGAACGGATCACTCTTCCCGAATTTGATAATCAAAGTAAATATTTCTTTATAAATATTTAGATATTTCGAAAAATTTCGAATTTTTTATTCGAATTCCAAAAAACTAAACATACCGAAGGTAAAGCAAAAAATTTTGCACAACTTTGTTGCTGGATGACTTTTATAAATAAAATTTTGGGGAAGGTTTTGGATTTTGATATTTATTTTGTAACGACCGAACACTCTAGAAAGCTTAGAAAACAAGTTTTCGGCCTGATTGGCTTATTTTGCGGTTATTTTTTTAAATGTCTTAGCACCGTTTTGGCCTAGGAATAATAAGTTATATGTTTTGGCTTATTATACGTTTTGGCCACGGAGTTCATGGTCATTTAACCACGAACTTGGTGGTTACGAACCACCATCTATTATAAAACGTATAAAACGAGTTCTACCACGTGCTTCTGGTTATTTAACCGGTTACCCGACATTTGCGCACCAAGCATTATAACTCGGTTCAACAACAACCTAGAGAAATAAATTACGTGTTAAAAAATATTGAAAAAATTATCTATGAATGAGTCTAAGTCCCTTCGAATTGATCCATTCTGCCAAAAGTTATGGCCAGAATAAACGGATTTGGTCAATTTTATAGTATTTGGCCATAATTTTTGTTAGGTTAAACTAATTCGAATGGGCTTAGAATCATTTTATGGATATTTTTTCTCTATTTTTGACATAAAACTCATTTCTCTAGGTTGGAGTTGAAGCGAGTTATAACACTTGGGGCGCAAATGTCGTGACACGATTTAACCACTTCCATGCTCTTATGATACGGGCCTGGCGGAGCGCAAATGTCACACATCCAAATGGAAAAGGAATTAGTTAAAGGAAGAGATGAAAGGGTGCTAGGTCATTTCTTGAAAATCGGCAAAAACGGGCGTTTCCTGAAAATCGGCAAAAATGTGCGTTTTTAGTCTATAAAAGCTCGAAAGCCTAAAAAATCTTGGAAATCTTGAAAAACGGCAAAAATATGCATTTTAGTCGTATCCTGGGCATTGAATTGATGTTTAATAACAATTCGATGGCGAGTAATTGGTTAAAAACAAATGGACTTGATTGACTATTTCTATAATTTTAGAAATAAAAAAATTAAAAAATAAAATCACAAGAAAGAACAACTTCGCTTTTTATAATTTGCTCTATCAAGTCTACAAAAATTTTGTCTATTTTTAATGTCTTAGTGCCAAAATTTTTTATAATCAATTTTATTTAAAATCATTTTTTTGTGAAATAATTAAATTTAAGGTTTTTTAAAAAAATGGATTAATTGGTTTAAAGATTTTTGCCGATTTTCAGGAAACGCCCATTTTTGCCGATTTTCAGGAAACGACCCACCACGGATGAAAGCGGACAAATAAGTGGAGTGGATAGTGAGTGAATAGTGAGTAGAGAGAAGAATAAAAGAAAAAGAGTAAAAAGTAGAGAATGGGTGGAAAATTAGATGGAAAAGGACAAAAAATGAAAATAAGAAAAGAAGGATGAAAAGAAACTTAAAAGAAGGAAACTTTGCTTTGGAAAAAAAAGTTAAAAGAGCGTTAGGAGCCGCAAAGCGGGCCCCTACTGCTCGTAATTTATAATACGAAGTTATTTTTAACAGGAGTTTAACTAATTTTTTTAATTAAAATTTGATCGCAGAAAAGTTTTTTGCAATATCCTTTTGACATTTTGATCGATATATCCTTGAAAATATTAATTTAATAACTACTGATTTTTGATTTTTAAAATAATTGAAGACTTATGAGAATAAAATAATTTATTACGGAGAAACAGGGACTTTACTAAATCATATACCCAAATACCCATGGCCATTAAAATGCGCTGCCCCACGTTTCGTCAAACCACATTTCGTCAAAGCCACGTTTCGTCAAGCCAGCGAACCTCAAAACCCCCTTCCTCAAACCCTTCCGCATCCTTTCCAAACCCTTCCGCTTAACCTTCCAGAGCCCTTCCGCGTCCTTTCCAAATCCTTCCGCGTCCTTTCCAAACCCTTCCGCGTTCAATTTCAATTCAATTTTATTCAGTCAAGCCACAAGGTGCCATTGGCACACTAATAGTGGTGAAGAAAATACAAAATACAATGTCAAATTGCTATATCAAGCATCACAAAAATAAATGTATAAAATGTGAAAATAGAGGGGAAAGAGAGCAAAACAACATAAAAAGTACAAAAATGAATATTGAGGGGGAATTAACCCTAACCGCCAAAGTCTGACATTTCCAGGGCCTTCCTAAATGTATCTGTACTATTGATTTACATTACCTCTTTTGGGAGCTTATTCCATTGAGAAACAATTCTTGCGAAGAAATTCTGTTGAGTTTTATTATTAAACCTCCTATTTTGAAAAAGGTAGGGTTTTCGGCAAGCTCTTTTAATTTGAATGAAGTNGGATATGGAAGGTGACTAGAAGTGACACGGATGGATATGGAAGGTGACTAGAAGTGATGCGAAGTGATGCGGATGGATATGGAAGGTGACTAGAAGTGACACGGATGGATACGGAAGGTGACTAGAAGTGACGCGGATGGATGCGGAAGGTGACTAGAAGTGATGCGGATGGATATGGAAGGTGACTAGAAGTGACGCGGATGGATGCGGAAGGTGACTAAAAGTGATGCGGATGAGCTCTGGAAGGTAAGCGGAAGGGGTGATTTGACGAAACATGGCTTTGACGAAACGTGGGTTTTCACTGGTTTGACGAAACGTGGCTTTTTAGCTTGTTTGACGAAACGTGGTTTTGACGAAACATGGTAGCGCCTTAAAATGTTCCAATTTTTTAAAAAATATATTGAAACAAAATTCTGTCCTATACTAATTATTTCTTTTCTATTCTCTCTCTTTTTGTGCTTTTTCTTTCGCTTCATCAGAATATAATTTGAAAAATTATTGGAACATTCTTTATGACCATGACCATATATTGCTGAATATTTGATATATATTTTATAATTTTACATTCTAACTCATCAACTGCCATGTTTGTGAATGCGAATTGGTCTTGATCTTTCTTTTTACTATAAAATTAAACGATCACCTTCTTTTATGAATGAATCCATAATTATTTTTTATATTTTTTACTCATTTTTGAAGTCATATTAAAGTGTGTTATTGGCCCAAAATGAGACTTTTGATAGCTTCATTTTTATTATTATCAACAGGAATCTGTATAATTGCAGGTAAATCATTATAATTCCATTTTACATACATTTATTATATCACTTTATAGGAGGGTTGCAGGATGCCCCGCAAGGACAGCTTCCCGCGGGGACGGGGACGGGGACTGGCGACCCTCGCGGGGACTGGGTCCCCTCGGGGAGCGGGGAATCGCAAGTTGAAAATTGTTCAATTTGCCTCATGGAAATGGGGTCAGTTGAGAAAACAATCATCGTGCCGCCATGTGATGTATGTATATTTGAAAAATTTCCATTTTAAATTGCCAATTTTGTTTCTATTTATTTAGCACAAATTTCATGATCATTGCATACATGAATGGTATAATACGACGGTTGGGGTTGTACGACATTTGCGGATCTCGGTTCAAATCAAACCTAGAGAAATGCGTTTGGTGTCTATTAAAAAACTGATTAAAAAATTAGCTAATAAACGAGCCCTAACATGCTCAAATTGGACCACTATGAAATAAGTTATGGCCGCGTTTTGACTAGAATTCTCTTTACAGTGATGTTATTTGGGTGAATCTTGGCTCATTTTGTTGCTAATATTTTGCTCTATTTGTTGTCATCTTACTCATTTTTCTGGGCTTTCAGTGAATCGTTTATTATATCAATGGGCCGCAAATGTCGGTACAACAAAACGACGACTATTGTCTTAGCTTTAATTTGCATTAATCAAGGGTCACGGTTCGAGGGTTCAGAACTTGTCCAATGTGCCGTGCAATTGTGCCAGCAGACTGGAGACCTGCACAAGTCCACGCAAACACTGAACAAACAGCAGAGGTGTTGTCCGACATTGGATGTAGGTGGTACTAGGTCGTTTTCGTTTCATAAAGAGTGGTCGTTCATACGATCATCACTCAGCAATGAACGATGCAAAAAAGGCACTTTTACAGTTTAAGTAGTCCCCGTTTTTCCCGAATTCTTAAGGAAAAAAAGTTATTTTTCTTTTTAAAAAAATACTTTCCTCGGGTAATTTCTGACTCTGAACCGATTCGATTCATTTTCACATATTGCGTCATCTGACGTCACTTTTTGACGCTGACGTCAAAAATTTTCATTTTAAAAATCATTGAAAAGATCATTTAAAAATGAACTCGCCGGGGCAATTTTTGTCACTGAACCCGATTCTGGCTTTCATATTGACGTAATGCGTCATCTGACGTCACTTATTGACGCCGCAAAAAGCCACCTAAAGCGATTCTCCTAGGGTGGTTTTTGACGCTGAAAAAATTTTTTGACGTCAACGTCAAAATACGTCATGTATATGTTGTAGCCGAAATCGCATTTCAGCCGAATGCGCATTCGGCTAGCCGATATCGCATCGGTGAGCCGAACATTGCCAAACATGGGGGTCAAATGGTTTGAAACCTAAAACCAAATATCCAAACCGTTTGTTTGGGGGACTACAACATATTCTGAAAGTTTCAACAAAAATTGTTCACCCGAACATGGTCAAAACATCAAATGTATGTTTTTATCAATGTTTTGATGCTGGGATGATGTTTTGATCATGTTCGGATGAACAATTTTTGTTGAAGAAAAAATAGCTAAAAAGTTTTATTAAGAAAGACACCCCCAAAGTTTGAAGAATTTCATTTAAATTTACAAAATTAAAATATCTTAAGGGGAAACTTAATCTTAAGCCAATCTTAAAGTGAAAATTACTGACGTATGTTCATTCCTACTAATAATATTCTAGATTAATTTAATTATTAAAAAATATAGAGAAAAAAATATTTTTAAGTTCATTTTATTATTCGTAATAAATATTTATGTATAATTTAAGCAAATGAGGATACTTGCTTTCTTTGTAATATGGAAATGGAACCGGACCCAGATGATATATTAGACCGTGTACCGCCATGCAATGTAAAAATTTACAAATAAAATGATTAAATTTTATCAACGAATAATTTAGCACCGTTTTCATGGTTCATGCTTATATTCATGGTATGCATATGATAAGTAATTACGTAATTTACAAATAAAATATTTTCCCATTTAATTTAACCATATTTCATTGTTATAAAAAAATAAAAAAGAACAAATTATAAATTATATTGCATAATAAAGGATAGTAATTACTAGAGACCGGATCGATCGATTAATCGATCGATTTTTTTCGATTTTTTCGATGTTCGATTTCGATTTTTTGATCGAAATCAATCGATCGAACATTTTTTGGATTTTTCGATTTTTTTCGATTTCGATTTTTTCGATTTTTTAATCGAAATCAATCGATCGAACAATGTGAAAAATCGAAAAAATCAATCGACTTTTTCACTGAAAAATCGAAGGAATCGATCGAAATTTTGTTCAATTTTTTCCAAAAATCAGCCAAACTTTTGATCAAAAAATGACCAATTTTCTTATTAAAATTAAGCGGAAAATTCAAAAATTTCCACGGGAGGCCCCTATCGGGACCACCCATACCCCCCACCAGGATAGGTAGTAGGTACATAAAATAAATGACCCACAAATTTTTTATTATATTGCTTACACCTAAGGATTCAAGATAAGCCATCAATTTCAAAATTCATGCAACTTTCTATAAGCTAAGACCAAGTAGGCAATTGGCACTTTTTGCATCGGGTCAACAATTTAGCTCCCAAAAATTCAAAAAAAAAAAATTTTTATTGAAAAATGACATACCTGGGTAATTTTTGACGCTGAACCCGATTCTAAATACGTAATGCGTCATCTGATGTCACTATTTGACGCTGAGACCAATTTTTTAAGATATTTTTTTCTACGAAAATTTTAAAAACTAAAATTTTTCACTTTTTAATTGTTGTCCTTATAGATAATTGTTGCTAACAATTATAGGTTCCAAACAGTTATAAATAATATTTATTTTGCGAAATAAGTCAATTGTGGAAATGGACAATTGAGGGGCAAAATATGAAAGAATACAGGAATGAATGGGGGAAGCGGAAATGTGGAAAAGGGGAAAGCACGCGGGATGAAATGTCACGAATTTTAAATGATCATTTTGGCGCGCTTCCGCCTGAACACCTCCCCTTTTAAGAAGCGACAATGTCCTCGGATTCGTCCATGTCCTTAGTGCTTAGTGCTTCTAAAGGGTTCCGGAGAATACCTATTTGGGGTCGGCGATTCCGTTCAGGATATCGCTGGACAGGACTCTGAGGTCGGACTCCGGCCGCGTTCGACATTGCCGATTCCGTTTCGCAACTGGCGGTGCCGGAAGGTTGAACGCCTCGTTCAGGATGGACAGCAGCTCCTTGTCCTTGACCTCCGTGTGCCGAGTCCACAGCTGATTTGCATGGAATTTGCTACAGGTCCCGTCCGGAAAGCACACATCGTAGATGACGCCGGTGCATTTGGTGATACTTCCAGCTCTCCGATTCTGCGCAAGACGACGACGAGCGAAGACCCTCTCATCGACCTGATAGGTCCGCGGCTTAGTACCAAACCTCTTGTTGAATTGTCGCACCATTTGTTCATCTTTGTCGATCGGATTAGGTGAAGGTGGCATCAGCAAGTCCGGTGTTCTTCGCGGCCGGCGACCCATGAATGCTTCGGCTGGACACTGTCCATTGGGCAGAGCATCATTCGGCGTCGTCCGGTACGCCGTCAAGAAAGTTTCGATGACTCTCTGGTCAGCTGTCTCCTCCCCTTTTAATTTCCTGAAAGCCCATTTGAGGGTATCCACAAATCTTTCAGCCTGCCCATTTGAAACGGGACCGTCCGAGGCGGTAACGAAGTGTGTTATGCCATTTGTTGCGTGAAACGAGCGAATTCCTTGCTGGCAAATTGAGTTCCATTGTCCGTGACGAGAACTTCTGGAATGCCATGTCGAGTGAAAAGATGGCGCAGTTTCTCAATGGTAGCTGCTGAAGATTTATTGCGCATTTCAATGACCTCGGGGTAGTTCGAAAAGGCGTCAACAATGACGAGAAAAATTTTTTTTTGAAGAATGGTCCGGCTAAATCCACGTGAATCCGCTGCCATGGGTCTGTCGTTTTCGGCCAAGAAGGAGGCTGTACTTTCACTGGCGATCGCAGAGATGCTATGACAGATAAATTTTCCGGTGTCCTTTCTTTTTCTTTGGGATCCATGGTCTTGGCCTTGATAAACCCGCGGCTGCACAAATTGTTGGCTTGAAGCCTTTCTTTAATATGTCCAAGAAGTCCAAATGCGTCCATTGTTTGCACGCTCAGCAAATTCAATGATCCTCGCTTGGCTACGTAGAACTGTTGTTCGGTCGAATTTCCATCGAATTCGAACGTGCCAATGCCTTTTCTGATGAAGGCTTGCCGAGATCCATCGAACATTTTTGCTTGCTCGCTGCATTTCTTGGTGGCCGGGGATCCAATGGACTCAAAGGTTGTCTCATCGATCACATTGACTTCGGCCCCACAGTCGAGCACGAATTGGACTGGCTTCTTATTCAACCGCACTTCAATTCGAAGAAGTGCTGATGCATTGACGTGCTTCAATGCCGTTGCCGTGACTCGCACGAGTCCCAGATTCTTGGCCTCTCGCTCCTCTTGTACCCTTGGGTGGTTCCTTTTCCACTCTTGGACCTTTTCGCACTGGGACTGCAGGTGGCCCTTCTGGTTGCACCTCCGGCAAACTGTATTCCGGTGACCGCAATCATTTGCAAAATGGCCTCTTCCGCATCTACAGCAAGGTCGCGAGGGCACATTTGAATGGCTCTTCTGATCCATGGACTGTGTACTGCTGCAACTGTCACGATTACTCTTCCCCTTCCTGAAAGCATTCACGCTTTTTGAGGTGGAAGGCACCGACTCAACCATCCTCGCTTCAGAGATGGTGGTCATATAATTGATGCAATCCTCGACGACATCGTCGTACTTAACCCTGTCCCCATCTTGGGTGAGCTTGGTGAGGATTCGCTGTCGCAATGCCGCATCGTTTGGAGACTTCAAGGCAGTCAACAGCATCAGACAGTTGAACTGTTGCTCCTTTAGCTGTGCAAATTTGAAATCCCTTAACAGTTTTTTGTGCCTGTTTACAAATTGTCGGAAATGTTCGTGGTCCTCTCTGCTCGCTCTCAAGCATGCATAGCGATCGACGAAGATGGACTGAGGACGAGCGAACAGCTTTCCCAGGTTGGTGACAGTTTCATCGAAGGAAAATTCCGTTCCTTTTTAGGCAAACAGAACCTGGTGTACTCACTGAACGCTGTCTCCGAGAGCTTGTTCATCAGCACCTTTACTTTTAGGTCGCTGGACAAGTTCGGTGCCGCACAATCAATGGCGAATTGGAAGCGATCGATCCATTCGCTGACGCGGCTTTTGTCATCGCTCGGCTCAAATGGAAGTAGGTCTGGCAGCGGAGGGACGAGTGGAGCCTGTGGATGACCGGTGGCCGCAGCGGAGCTGCCTGCTCCAGCAGTAGCTTGACCTTGCTGTTTTATCAACTGCGCCATCATCGCCATCAGGTCCTTCATTGTGACCTCCGACTGTGCCATTTCAATGGATGTTGGACTGCTTGACTGCTCGGCGGGCGTGAAGTTGGGTGAGCTATGCACGCGCTACAAGCTTGTGCAAAGCAGACGAAAAGATGCTCGAGCTAGCTACAAGCTAGTCAACAACCAATTACAAATTGGTGCGAGCAGGAAGACCGGTTAGATATGTAGACTGATAAGGACTCGCCTAGAGTGCTTATCAGATTGCTTCCTCTGACAATTATCGCCTAGATAATTGCCAGGAATGTAGAATTGCACTGCTACCTCTGACAAATATCGCCTAGATATTTGCCAGGAAATTGCTGATGTAGAAAAATTGAGTTCGATCGAAGCGGTGAACGAAGATTATTTCCTGTCGATGGGAAAACACAAAAGATTTTTTTTACCGATTTTCGAATCGGGATTTCCTGCGCCTGAGTTCTTGCAAATTTACAGGGCGTCGCCAATTATGTTGTGTCCTTATAGATAATTGTTGCTAACAATTATAGGTTCCAAACAATTATAAATAATATTTATTTTGCGAAATAAGTCAATTGTGGGAATGGACAATTGAGGGGCAAAATATGAAAGAATACAGGAATGAATGGGGGAAGTGGAAATGTGGAAAAGGGGAAAGCACGCGGGATGAAATGTCACGAATTTTAAATGATCATTTTGGCGCGCTTCCGCCCGAACATTAATTAACTCAGAGAAGTAAAAACTATGTATTTTTTCAAAAAAAAAAATATTGTGGATCCAAACGCGAAAAGTGCCAGCAAATGAAATTAAGACATATTGAGGGCATTACAGGCATTCGCCCCTGTCATCTGGTCATATAAAAATCAACACAAAAGGATATGGATCTTCCTATTCACCAGATTTTCCAGTTTTTTTTAAATAAGAATTAGTTAAAATAAAAATATTGATTTGAAATATTTTTTAAAGAAAAAAAATAATTTTCTTTTAATACATTTAAAAATTTTAGAAAAAAATCGAAAATCGATCGATTAATCGAATTTTTTTTCGATTTTTTTCGATTTCGATTTTTTCGATTTTTTAATCGAAATCGATCGATCGACTCTCTTGTCCGGTCTCTAGTAAATACATAGACACATAATTAAGGTGCCCTTGCACTTGTGACCCATTCACTACATCTCGGTTCAAATCATCCAAAAATAGAGCAAAAAATTAACTATGAAAGAGCCCATTTTCCTCCAAATTGCTCCACCGTGATAAAAAAAAGTTATGGCCATAACACCATGAATTGGGCCAAGATCATTATTTCGGCCATAATTTTTTCATAGTCGTCCAAATCAAGCGTGCTTGGACTCCTTTTTAGCTGATTTTTTGCTCTATTTTTTGACATTGAACTCATTTTCTAGCTTTGGTTTGAACCGGAGTTAATAGAGAGCTGCCAATGTCGTACAACCCATAATTGAAACATTTTTTATTTTATTTTAATAAATGTTAAGGATTACGGTTCGAGGACGAAGAACTTGTCCAAAATGTCATGGAAATGTAGAAGATGGCTGGTATCCTGATTTCCGATTACTATAGAAAAGGGGGCTTCACAACATTGCAAACAGAAGATGAGTCAATGGAATTTGTGTGGAAAGCCAAATTTTGGCAGAGATACTATGCATTGTAGAAAAAAATTTTTAAGGACTAATTTTACAGATGCATATTGAGTATAAATTATGATAATTTTGGACTTTTCTTATATATGTTCAATTTAGTTCAATTTTCTTATAATAAACCCAAAAAATTATCATATTTAAAAAAAGGGATCTTCGAATAATGACACACAAAAATACAAAATTGATTTAGGGCGATTTAGGGTGGTCATCCTTTCACCAACCCTTATGTTAAAAAATTTAATCAGAAAGGAAAATCAGAATCATCATATGAAAACCGACCGATCATCATAATATTGATCGCAAATCAAAGAATCATCAAAATTTGAAGAATCACATATCAAATAAATAGAACAAAATTTTACAAAAACTAGGTAAAAGAACCGGAAAACGGAAAAAAGAGTATAATAAAACGAGTATGAGGTATGAGTACGAGTTAAAACGAGTATGAGGTAGGAATACGAGTTCCCACCACGCTTAATCTTTATTTCGCCTACACGTCTAGAAAACTAACTTCTAGACTTTGGTGCCTGGAACTAAGTTTTGTTAATAGATTGCGGGACTTACCTAACATTATTCGATTATCTATTTTTTGGCGCCGGCGCCTAGAAGTTAGTTTTCTAGACGTGTAGGCGAAATTTTTTAGGCGAAATAAAGGTTAAGTGACTAAAATGTATAAATCAGAGACGGATCACCAAATCACCACACGGGTTGAATGGTGTAGAAGCACCTCAATTTTGGCCCACCTCCATCGCCGAGGCACTTTTGCCCTCACTTTTTGGCCATTCGGCACATTTGGCCCATGCGGGTTGCCCTTCTACACAAAATTGGCCACATAATTGGACATCGTCTCTTTTTTAATTTGGTGGACTTCCGAGGTTCAAGAAGCATTCAGGATTTCTCCAATTTTATGCAATTTGGTGTGACGTAAAATAAATTTTCCATAACAATGATGATGATGATGTACCAATTTGCTTGCACAGATTTTTCTGCAATTTTGAGTACGAATATTCTAAAATAACTTTGGATCGAAGCTCAATTAGTTACTCTTCATGCGCATGAATAATTTGGCAATTTGGCTTATTATCCCAAAATCCAGAATTTTAGGATATCATCCCGGCAGGATTCACTTTTTTAAATATTTTTTTTTTGAAAATTGAAAATTTAAAATTTTTTGTCTACGATTTTCAAAAAAATTCTAGACCTGTGATTTTTCGCAAAAAAATCACATAGGCCTTATTTATCTAATTTCATAAGGCTCGGAGTTAAAAAAATTTACCGATCTGACCCAATTTTAGCTAATGGCTCTTATCATAATTTACATTTTTTATATATTTTATACATATAAAACATTTTTTGTTATTTTTTTGGTAATTTGGACAAACCCGAAACCTGAAACCCGAGATTTTTCCCGACCCGAAAATTTTTGGGCCAACCCACCGATCTGAAACCCGATCCGAAAATTTCGCCAACCCACGACAACCATGCCCTATAGTGGGGAAATAGATTCAACATAAAAAAGAAGGTGAAAAATGCGAGAGAACACAGCGGATAGAGAAAAAGAGCTATATGTGTATGGCGCGTTACTACAGAACAGCGGATCACGAAAGATCGAATTCCGCACTATCTGGTGTTTCGGTGTTGGTTTCTTTTGCATTTTTTCGTTTCAGTAATTTTCATGTTGAATATTTCAAAATGACTTTAGGGAAGGGTTGCCAACTCTTTGATGTCTGAAAAAAAGACATCATGTATAAAATTAAAGCTTTTGTGGTCAAATAAAATAAAACTCGTATTAATAAAAATAATGAAATAAAACTCGTAGTAAATAATAAAATATTACTCGTAGTCAAGTAAATTAATATCATCAAATTGTAACTTTTCAGAAGCAACGATTTTGTTAAATTTTATTTTTATCCCTCTGATTTTGGGTTCATCTGTCCCTACAGGGACCGCCGGTAAAATTTTTTGTTAAGAAAATTGATCATTTGTTGAATAAAATTTTCCAAAATCTAACAAATATGTAAAGGTCAAAAAAGGACTTTTGGCACCCCTGCTTTAGGGTAAACAATAGGGTAGGCCACTACCGATTAAAAACCGGGGGTCCAGGTTTTCGGTTTTGATTTTTTGCCCTTTTAACCGCCGGTTTTCCGGTTTATTTAGCTTAAATTACGGCTGACCCGGTTTCAAAACCGGCGGTTAACCGGTCTTAAAACCCGGTTAAAAACCGGTAGTGGCCTACCTAGTAAATAAATCATTTTATCAGCAGAACATTTAGCCAAAATGATTCTGAATGGTCGATTCAAAAAATTCCTGCGCATCAGCCAAATTGTATTTGTTCTTCTCCGATTTTCCAAAATCGATTCGACCCTTGCCATCCACCAAATGGATTGCCAGCTCCCGGATGATCACTTCGATGGTGTAGTTGGGCTTGAAATTATTTGCCCATCCATTTTTCGTTAGCAACTCCAAGCACAAGCCACCGTTGTACATCACGTGTCCTTAGAAATTTCAAAATTTTTCGCTACTTTTCCAGTTTACCCACCCGCCCACTGAATTTTTTTTTAATTTTTTTTCTGGCTAAATTTAACGGGCAATCCCATACTATTAGAAGTCATCGGCAGCAGGGGATTTCAACATATGCTGAGTTCGAATCTGATGTTAGATTTTTTGTATGATTTCGTCAAGTCTATGAATTTGTAATATTTCATTTTTTACACTGTAGAGCATTATCAAAATTGAATAAAAACGAAAGGGTTGGAAAAATCATAGTTCTTATGAAATCATATGACAAATCTGACATCAGATTCAGACTCACACATGTGAAAACCCACTGACGACTAAGATTGTTGGGTAAAGAAAAAAAAGTCCAATGGGGTACTGGAAAAGTATTTTTAATATCGAAAAATAGTGTTTTTCGCGAACATTTCGAACTTGTGGCCGAATTTCGAAAAATCGAAATACATGAAGATAGAGCATAAAATTAAACACAGTGGCTTTTATATGTTTGGCCTAGCAATTTTAAAAAGTTTTCGGCCAGACTATAGCTCGTGGAGTTTTTTTAATGTCCCAGCACCGTTTGAGTCCCCAAAAAAATGGAGTACCCTCGCTTAAAACATAAACCTTGGAGAAGTGGGTTAGGGTGTCAATGGATAGGTCTAAATGTCTGCTATAAAATGGCAAAGGACAACATCATCTGTATTGGCCAAGTAGGAAAAAAGTTATGGCCCGAGTGATTAACGAATGATTAATTGCCAATAAGAATAATCTGATTTATATCAAAAATAAAGCAGTCAAAATAATCACTTATATCTGGCCACAACTTTTTCCTACTTGGCCAATCCAGCAGATGGCGACCTTTGCCATTTTATAGCAGACATTTAGCTGGTGCTGGGTCGTTTTGCAAAAAATATCAAAACCCAATATGTTCCCTAAAAACTTTTTTTGTTAGACTTGTCAGACCAAAACTTCCAGCGAGAAAGTTGTGCAGAATTTTATACTCTATCTTTTGTTATCGAAACTCGAACAAAAAGTTAGAAAATTTTCAAAAAAATCGAAAAATAGGGTATTTCACGAAAAATTCGAACTTTTTGTTTGAATTTCGAAAACTAAAAATACCAAAAGATAGAGTATAAAATTCTGCACAACTTTGTCGCTGGAAGTTTTGGTCTAACTGGTCTAAGAAAAAAGTTTTTAGGGAACATATTGGGTTTTGATATTTTTTTTGCAAAACACCCATTTTGATATTTTTTACAAAACAACATAGCACCATTTAGAACTATCTATTAGCATCAACCTCATTTTTCCAGAAATTACATTTTAGGTATGNAAATGGCCAAAATCTACCCGATTAATGCGAAGTAGAAAGAAGTGTACAGGGCGCAAGGCTGGGCACGGGTCTGCTCCAGGGCGGCCCGGCCCGGCCCGTACGACTATTTTTGTCAAAATTTTTTAACCATTTTAAACAGTCATATTACCAAATAAACAATTAAAACCATCAAGAATTACGATTCCGAATAATAAATCTGATTCATTCTATCATCTTGAAAAATTTTAATCGCCAAAAAAATTAAAAAAAAATTTAAGTTGAATACGTACCAAAATATAGATGTATAAAAGTTTTCCCCTAATTTTTCCAGTAAAATTCCTTTTAAAAACCCTTATTTAGTTTGAGTTTCCATAAAAAAGAAAAAAAATCATCTCCTATGAGAGGGTCCGATAAATTTGAAAAATTTTCAAATTTTTATTTGAATTTAAATTTTATTTATTAATAAAATTTTTAATGTTTTTAAAAATTTCATTTAATTTTTATTAAAAAATTTAATCTTTTAGGGCTGCACTCAAAAAAAATTTTCCCCCCTACCGGGCCTATCCGGGCCGGCCCGGCCCGGGGACGAAATCAGGCCCGGGCGCGGATACACCTAGGCCCGGCCCGGCCCGGCCCAGCCCAGCCCTGGCAGGGCGCTTCATTTCTGCTTCACTTTCCCACTCTTCCGTTTCACGTTCTGACGACAATTCTAACTTCCTCTTCAAATTAATGAATAAATCGATGGATTTTGACAAATTTTCCATTTGGAGGGGAGGTTGACGTGTGGGATTTATACACCTTGCGGACCGAAACGAGTTAGTCCAGTAAAATACGGTAAATACCAAATTTAAAAGCATTGACGTTTTATCTTCGCTAGTTTTTTCGCTGCCCTATGTTTCGTCTAATTGACGTTTCGTCTAACAGATGTTTCATCTAATCGACACTTCCAACTAAACAGCCAAAAACCTACGTTTCATCTAAACCAAATTGCGTAAATATTTTAAAGAATTTTGCGGCATCCCAGCTATTCATATGATGGTTTGGTTGGTTGGTCAGATGAAAGGTCGGATTCTTAGCTGGTTAGACGAAATGTAGGTTGGCGCTACTATGAAGAAGACCCATTTTGGGACTCAAACTTTTTTTGAGTCCCGGTACTCAAATTCATTTTATTTTCATTGTTAATAATATTTTATTGATCAACATTGTAATTCTTTCTGTTTTTAACCCGACAGCAAAATGCTTGACCGCCTGAAAATTGAGAGCAAGTTAGGTTATCTGCCAGTATGAAATACAGGCGGCACAGAAATCTGCCAGTATGAAATACTGGCGGCACAGAAATCTGCCAGTATGAAATCATAACTCATAAATAATATGAGTCATAACTCATAAATAATGGTGAAAAATAAATGATTTTGACTTCCGAGACTCAATAAATGTTACGTGACTCAAAAAAGTTAGAGTCCCAAAATGGGTCTTCTTCATAGTAGCGCCTGTAGGTTTTTGACCGGTTACACTAGGGCTACAATGCATCCGCAATCCGCGTTCGCGTCCGCGCTTCCCTTGTTGGTTTTGCGGATGAGAACGCGGAGCGCAAAATGTTGACATTTGCGGATGATAACGCGGATCCATTGTAGCCACCCCTTGCGGATTGTAAAACGGATTGTAAAACGGATACAAACGCGTTTACAAACGCGGATGCATTGTAGCCACCCATTGTAGCCACCCTAGACGGACGCGGACGCGGAAGAGCGCGGATGACATTTCGGACGCGGAAGCGGACGCGGACAAAGTGGCTACATTACTCAAAATTTTGCGGATTGCGGACGCGGATTGCGGACGCGGACAATATCAAAATTTTTGATATTTTCGTCCGCAAACGTCCGCAAAACCTCGCAATAATACAATTTTACAAACAAAAAAGTACAAATTATAAAATATTATGATTAATAATTCTTATAAAAATAGAAATGCTCATAAAAAGAGAAAAAATTTAAAAAATATACATATTAATTTTTAAATTTTTTTAAAAAATTTTACATCATTTTTTGGCCAGAATTTTCGACCAGAATTTTTTTAAATTTATTATGAAATTTTTTGTTGGATTGAGAGAATAAAAATAAGTATAATTAAATTAATTTATTTTATATAAAAAAATATTATTTTTAATTTCTTATAAAAGGCAAAAAAATGAATTTGATGGCGTCCGTCTCCTGGGTGGCTACAATGCATCCGTCCTCTGGGTGGCTACAATGAGTCCGTACTCTAGGGTGGCTACAATGAAAAATCCATTTTGCGGACGGGTTTTCGGTCCGCAAGGACGGATGCAGACGCGGATACCAAGACGGATGTATTGTAGCCACCCTTGACGGATCCGCACGCGGATTGTCAACGCGGATGCGAAAACGTAGCAGAAAATGAGATTTCCATTGTAGCCACCCATCAAAAATTTTGCGGACGCGGACGCGGATTGCGGATGCATTGTAGCCCTAGCGTTAGACCAAACGTCTGATTTTGCTGGTTAGATGAAACGTCAGCGTGCCATTTTTTTAGATTGACTTCATTTTCCTATCGAGGTTAAAAAATATTTTGAATAGTATGAACCTGCATTCATCATCGGCCAAACTAGACGGACAAAAGGTGGCTCCACGCTGTATGTTAGAGGAGGAAATTTTAATTTTTAGCATTAAAGAATTTTATTATTTATCGAAGCGAAATAACTTAAAGGGGGAAGGGGTTAGGTAAGGTGTAGGGACCGAAAAATATGCAAATGCATATTTTTTGCTGGCTCAGAACAGCCGGAAAATCATGTAAAACACATTTTTAGCATGGTTTGAACGCTCTATCATGGATTTCTAAATTCTATTTTTGCATATTTTCGACTTTTTGTGCATATTTTGTATATTTCGCATATTTTGGAGAAATTTTTGAATTTTTGAAATTTTCGGAATTTTTATTTTTTTTTGGAGTTATTATAAAACTCCAGAATGGTTAAATATGTTTAGTTTTCAAAGAAAAATGACTAAATTTTTATTTTTCAAAAAAGCTTCAAAAAGGCATGAAAAAGTCAAAAGTATAAAAAAGCCATCAGACTTTAATTTTAACCTTAAAATCTCTTAAATATGCTTAAATTCGCTTTAAAATAGATTATTATGGTTTGTTAGCAAAAAATTTGCATTTTTAGGTCATATTTAGTCAAAATATTGAGCATATTTTGCGCATATTTTGAAAATTTTGAGCATATTTTGCGCATATTTTGGAACTTTTTGATGCATATTTTACGCGCTTATTTTGGAATTTTTTGTGCATATTTTTTCGGACCCTAGTAAGGTGTTAGGAAAATGAATTAAAAAAATTTCGCTCCTTTCATATGAAAAAATATCCCCATTCCCCAAAAAATTGTTAGACCAGTTATAGACCGACAGTATAAAAGACAAAGTTGCGCAGAATTTTATTATTTTATCTTTTAATCTTCTTAGTTTTGGAAATTGGAACCGAAATTTTCGCGAAATACCCTACTTTTCGTTATTTTCGATAAAATTTTGAAATTTTTGTTCGAATTTCGAAAAACTAAAAATATCAAAAGATAAAGCATAAAATTCTGCACATTTTTGTCTTTTATACTTTTGGCTTAGCAAGTTTTTTTTTTAAATTTTGAAGAATGTTTTGAGTTTGATATTTTTTATATATCGATATTAATGTATGTTTTGGAGATATTCTTACGGGTACTGTTCAGTGAAGTTGAAGTGGAAAAGCAAATGATGCTTTCTGAAGAGGTTGCCCAGTTTAAGCTTACGCATATCTTTGGCCAAACCACTGTCTTGGTCCAATGCCTAAAATTCAATAAAAGCTAATTGAGCCAAACCCCTTTAAGGTTGATCCATTGGAAATAAAAAGTTATGCTGACCAGTTATTCATTTCGGAATGGCCATATACATATGTTTGTCTTATTTGGCCATATATTTTTTTTGTAATGGTCAATCATGTAGTTTACCCTAGTGCTGCTCGAGACCCAAATTTTCCCGAGACTCGAGAAACGAGACCGAGACCGAGATTTGGCCCCGAAACCGAGACTTGACCCCGAGACTCGAGATCGAGACCAAGAAATCGAGACTTTTTATAGTTTTTGCAAAAATTCATTTTAAAAATTCTCAAAAATTCAACCTACAATTAATACTCGTTTTACCAACTATTTTGGGTGTTTAGCAACCATTTAGATATTCGTAAAATTTTCTAGAAAAAAAAATAGGAAGTCTTCGAAAATTTTCAACAAATTTAGCATTTTTACATTGAAATCACGGTAATGATCATATCAAAAGCATAAAAATCTAGTTCTTAGAGTACCATGCTATTTGCTTACCGTGCTTAAAAACCCCTTTCAAAAAGGGACATTTGAAAAACCGAGAAAAGTCTCCACTCGAGACTCGAGCCCGAGACTCTCGAGCAGCACTAGTTTACCCGTCTGCGTGTCGACTTTTGCAGATAATTCGTCATTTGCCTAATCATAACTCGGTTCAAACGATTAGTGTCAAAAAATAGAGCAAACAATTGGCTACAAAATAGACCTAAGCCCATTCGAATTGGTCTATTATGAAAAAAGTTAAAATACTATGAATTTGGCCAAAAGTATTATTTTGGCCATAACTTTTTTCACAAAGGATGAATTTGAATGAACATAGGCTCAATTTTTAGCTAATTTTTTACTCTTTTTTGGTATCTAATAAATTTCTCTAGGTTTCGTTTAAACCGAGTTATAATGTGATCTGCAAATGTCGGGTCTGCAAAAGTCTTACCATGTACTCGTCTCGTTCGGACCGGTAATTTTTACCGTTCGCGGGACGGGTAAACTTCAGGCACTATTACCTCAAACTTGATTCTCTAGGTTATGTTTGAAAACAGGAATAGACTAGGTATGTGGTGTTGGATTGTCGTCAGGGTTGCGATCTCCAAACCACCAAAATGTCGCATTTGCTCATTTTGAACCCGAAAAATGTGGCAAAAATGTGGCATTTTTGGTCAAAAATATGGCAAAAATGTAGCAAAAATATGGCATTTTTGGTCAAAAATATGGCTTTTTATATTTTGAAAAAAAAAACAAACCAAATATTCAAAAACGTTTGTTCCGCATATTTCTAACTCTTATCACTTTGTCAATTAATTGTTTTTTTGAAAATCAGGCTGTTTTTCTCAAGAGAATTGACCATTTATTGCTTAAGAACTTCTTTTATGAGGGAATTTCAATATATTAAGGGTGCCGGCAACCATTAATATATATTTGAGAAATTTTTTGAGAATTTAGGTCATTTCTTAAGAAAAATGATCATTTTTTGGTCAAAGTTCTAAATTTTAAAAAATGTGGCAAATGCCACATAATGTGACTGTTTCGCCACCCTGTCTGTTCTGGAGCTTATTATTACAAGAATGAACAAAATTGTCCACTTTCACCTTTGTTTTAAGCTTGACCTTCCATTCATAGATGTTGTCTCCTCTTACCAACACTGAATTCGTCTGAATTTGATAGATAAAGAAAAAAAATCATGTTTATTTGAATGGCATGCCGATTTTTGTAGACCCGACATTTGCAGACAATTCGTCATTTGCCGTTCATACTTGGGTTCAAACGAAATCTACAGAAATGAAGAAATGAACTTTGGGTGTCAAAAAATAGAGCAAACAATTGGCTACAAAATGGACATAAAGCCCATTCGACTAGTTATGGCCCAAATACTATGAATTTAGCCAAAAATATTATTTTGGCACTAACTTTTTTTACAAAGGATGAATTTGAATGAACATAGGCTCAATTTTTAGCTAATTTTTTACTCTTTTTTTGGTATCTAATAAATTTCTCTAGGTTTCGTTTAAACCGAGTTATAATGTGATCTGCAAATGTCGGGTCTGTAAAAGTCGCATCACGACTTGAATTTGGTTTTGAAACGATTGTTTTAATGCAGGCTTTACACACGGACTCGGTCAACTGAGGCACCACGATTGTCCCCTCAGGATGGAAAAATGGCTGTAACTCGCTTTGAACTCAACCTACATAGAAAAACGAGCTTGGTGTCAAAAGGTAGCCCTGAATGTCTGCTATAAAATTGCAAAAGAGGCCATTCGAAATGGCCAAGTCGAATGGCCAAAAAAATTGTGGCCATATTAAACCATAAAATCGTGATTTTCGCCAAAGATGTGGCCATAACTTTTTTTCGACTTGACCAAACCGGAAAGTTCCTCTTGCAAATTTATAGCAGACATTTAGGCCTATCTTTTGACACCAAACTCGCTTCTCTAGGTTAAAAAGTTATTATCATTTTTCCACCCTGGGGACTCAATCGTGGGGACTCAGTTGACCCTCACCCTTTTACACAAATAACAACAATGAAGATAGCATTAGCTATTTAGAAACCAAAGGAAAATATAAAAAAAGATCGGTAAATATTAGAGTTAGACCACGTACCGTTGTACGTGCACGACCTTCATGAAGTACGTTACACGTTAAACTGGTTTTTTTAACGAAACGTGCTAAATCACGTACCAGTCTTTGCACTTGTTTTTGGTACGTGTGTACGTTACACGTGTACTCCTGCCAATTGGTACCTGGCACTTGTACGTGTTCTTTTTGCATGGTTTTCACGTACTAACTTTTTACACCCAAATATGGGGAATTTTTTTAGGGAAATGAACTAAAATGATGAAATTTTTCGCTAAAAATCAATATTTTAGAGCCCAAAGAAGTAGTCCCAAGGGGTGATGAAATTGTTCGCTAAAAATCAATATTGTAGAGTCCAAGAAAGTAACCGATATTTTGATATTTTAAAAAATTTCATAAACCTTGGGTTTCTAATTTCAAAAATTTTTGTAAAAATTCAAAGGATTTTTAAAAATTTTTGCAGGATAGTTTTTCTATTCACAGGATTGGATTCACAAAAATAATAGCCTGGGAATTATCAAAAAAAAATTCATAGGCCTCGGATTTTTTGAATTTTCGAGTATTTTTACATCTGGAGATGTTTTGTCCTTGGGATATTTTGTAGCTATCATAAAGGACTTTTTTATGCAAGCCATTTTTTCTATAATATTCGGTTTTTTCATTGCTTTATTGAAAATTTAAATTGAAAAACTCATTTTTACATGTATTTTTTCATTTTTTCACAACTATTTGTTCACATTTTTTCTTAATTTGTATGTATTAGCACTGGTAACGTGTAAAATGCCGCATAGCACGTGTAAAAGGCGAACACGTTTCAAACACGGACCAGTCTTTGCACTTGTTTTTGGTACGTGAGTACGTTACACGTGTATCCCCTGACTACTGGTACGTGGCACTTGTACGTGATTTTTCAAAATGTCTAACTCTAGTAAATATAATCGTTTCAAAACCAAATTCAAAATCTTTAATGCTAAAAATGAAAATTTCTCCTTTATGTCCAAAAAAACCTAGCCCCATCAAAATCCACTTAAAAAAAGAATAAATCGGAAATATTCATATAAGCTTAGGTATATGGCCTAGCTATTAAAAAAATTTTCGATTTGATTATCATCCAAAGGGTAATTTTTGATACTTTTGCAGTGTTTGACCCACAAAATTAGAAAAAATAAATGTATAAATTTTTTTATCTTTTTTACATTTTTATACAACTTGTCAATATAAATTAACTTTGAAAAATTAAAAAGGCCAAAAAATATAAGCATAAAATTCTTCCATATATTTCTGGCTTTTACAGTTTTGGCCTGGTGAGGTTTAGAGAAAAAAAGTTCATATAGACAGACGGTTTTGTTTTCTGACCGATTTTGCAAAATGTCCATTCTGACATTTTTGGCAAAACAACCCAGCATGGCCAAAATACTAACCCTTATTTTCGCTCTTCCGTAATAGTTGCAATTCTTTTTGCAATCTTTTGGCACCCTTAAGTTGGCCGAGGTCTGTGTTTGTGCCGGATCCGGATGCCGAACTACTCGCTCTGTTCTCCACCCTCAGTTTCGACATCATTCCGGTCAAAGGCGCAACAGCCAATTCGGCGGATAATAGGAAAAATAATACAAAAGTTGCCAAACGCATAATTTCTGTAACAATTGGAACTGCAAAAAAAATCATTTTTAATAAGCAATGACTTTAAAATCCTCATTTCTGGATCGGAAATTCCGAAATTGGTGCCAATCCAAAAAATAAAATCGATTGGACCTTTAACATTTTTATTGGACCCTTAAAATTTGTTTGGACCCCTAAAAATTTGATGGGACCCCTAAAAGTCAATGGACCCTGGAAAGTCGATGGAAACCCTAAACCCTGGAGTAGAAGCATCAATTTACATACCGTAAAGGCTCTAAAATAAGCCTCCCGGCTTATTTTTTTCAAACCCCCTCAAAGGGGAGGCTTATTTTAGAGCACCGGCTTATTTTAGAGCACCGGCTTATTTTTTTCGAACCCCCTTTCGAACTACCTAGGTATATTTTAATAGGAAATTTAGGAAACATTTAGCCTAAATAATTTAATAAAGTAAAAAAATCAAATGTTAATTCTGCGAAAATCTATTTCAAAAATTGATATTAAAATTAGAAAATAAGCTCAAAAATTTTGAAAATATGCGTAAAAATGTCCCAAAATTGCCTAAACTATGCGGAATATGCCTGAAAAATGTGAAATATGCAAATATGCACAAAAAGTTGAAAATATGCAAAAATATGCAGTTAGAAACGCATGCTAGAAGGTTCAAAAATGTTTTATGTGATTTTCAAGTTATTCTGAGCTAGCAAAAAATATGCATTTGCATATAAATCACGTCCCTAATCATTA
>LDKF01000451.1:4128-16093 GCA_001026735.1 Rotylenchulus reniformis
AGTTATAGCTCAAACTGTACTTTTCGTTTCAAAGTACCAACATCGTATGTGTAATAATATGTACTCCCCCCCCCCCAGCAGGGGATAGTCGTGATCAATTTACACCGAATGATTCATATGTGTGGTAAAATTATTTCTATTCATACATTGGTAAACATTTATTCATATTCATTAGTGATATGAACAAGCGGTTTTGCACGAACCATTTTTTGATAACAGTTTTTCGACGCGGTGCGAAGCAGAAGATGGAAATTTGCGGACGGAAATTTGGCATATCCTGAAAAATTTTATTACCATTTTAGTTCAATCTTTAAAAAGCCAAATATATGCAAAAATGGCCTGCCTGACTTTTATCATATCAATTTTCAGGGCACCCATAAAAAGGTTGAAAATTTTCGGAAAACTATGATTTTTCGTAAATCCTCAAAAATCAAAATTTTTAATGTTACCACCAAAAATCAAGCACAATTTTCTCTATGTATTTATTTTGGAGTCTTGAACTAATCTATCTGGTTTTAAAAAAACTTCAAGACTGTCCCCAAAGTTTTGTCCGCAAATTTCGACACGCCTTGTTGGAATATCCTAGACACGAGTCCAAATATTTCCCGGGTTTGGGGTCCGGCCAAATTTTTTGGATGAAAAATGTAGATACAGGGAGAGGAGGGATAGTGCGATTTCTCCGTCCCCATTCCCACCACCTCCTCGACGCCTTCCCTATTCGAAAGCCCTTTCTCTTTTTCGGCTCTCCAATGTATTTTTGGGGCCAACTCAACTCTCTCATCGCCTGGCATAAAACGATATCAAAAGATAATTAATTTTTTAAATTAAAATATTTTTAAAAATTTTTACACCATTATATGCTCCAATTACTTTTAATTTTCGCAGCGTTTCAGCAGCAATGGCTTTCGTATTCCTTCTTTTACTTTTATTTTTGCCATTCGATTTTTATGTGTCAAAATTTGGTGGGATTGAGCCCGCCAGCGGAACTGAATGTGTTGTGAAACCTACCAGCCGATTCCTGGAAATCCAGATAGATCAGCAGTGTGCCAGGGGGTAATGAAATCTCAAAACGCCAATTATCAAGCAAAAAAACAAACAAAGTGTAAAATCATAAAAGTGATCCAAAATCAAAAATAATATGCTAGTAATACCCAATCAGTTACTAAAAATTTCCGATACGATTTCATCACAAAAGTTACAAAATAATTGTTGGTAAGAGAATAAGAAAAATAATATCATAAAATTAAAGAGCAGAGTAGTAAACTAAATATAGGTAAGTGAAGAATGAAGAATTCAAAAAATATTTTAATGGCGAAAGCGAAATCCAAATTGTTTTACGATCTGTTCAGAAGCTAATATGTCAAACTGATTCGAAATGCTTTCTTAAAATTATTTTTTAGCTTGCAAAGCCCACAAATCTTTTATTTAATAATTTTATTAAAAAAAGGATCAAATTAGTCAAAATCAAAAAATTAAATACATTATTAATAACAGCATTCTGCTTTGTTATCAAAGTCCATTGGACACCAACTCAAAATGGGCCGAATTTCCGGAAGCTAAAATTGGGCGCAGATTCCAAGTGCCAAATTTGCCCATCAGTGCAATGAATGCGAATTTCAACAAATGCAATGGATCACGTGGAATCATTATCAGTCTGAGAAGTGTGGTAGAAGATGGAGCAGTACAGCAGAGATTCAACATGGAAATGTCTACCGGAATTAAGTTTGTTCCGGGCTGGGTCGTTGATCCAAAAATATCAGAAATTTTATTGTTGGAATTTTAAAAAGTTTTTTGTAAAAAGGGAAAATTATTGCACCTTTTAATAGAAAAATTAAACATATTAATGTTTTTCTCATCGTATTATTAGCAGATAAATAAGAATATCACTAAGAAAAAAAATCTTAAAAAAACGAATATTTAATGACAAAATCAATAACTTTTTAGGAAAAATCGTCAACGACGTTGATCCAAAAATATCAGAATGGGCGTTGCTCCTTTGCTTGGTGGCTTGGGTGGTGTCTAGGTGGTTTAAAGGGCCGATACAGTAGTTTTAATTAGGGTAGCTCACGTGGGGGGGNGAATGCAGGTTCAATTCCTCACCATCTTTATATTCTAAAATCTGAACTTGGAAACTCTCATCATTTATTTTTTGATTATTTTTATTTTTTCCAATAAAAAATACATCACAAACAACTAAATTCATAAAAAAAAAATTTTCTTTAGAAATGATGACAAATTCTTAATTTTCGAATAAAAATTTCAGAAATGTACATAAAAATTGATCAATTTTTTAAAAGAAAAATGGTCTTAAATTTTAAAAATTTCTCCGGCGGCCCCTAACGGGACCGCCGCTACCTCACACAGTAAATTTCTTCAAAAATTTCATTTAAAAATTGGCAGATTTTCTTAAGGAAAAATGGTCTAATTTTCAAAATTTTTCCGGCGGCCCCTATCGGGATCACCGCCAACTTCTTACAGTGAAATTTCCTCAATCAAAAAATGATGGGAACAATACGATGATGGTGAAAAAAAATCAAAATTTGACTTTCAAGAAAGTTGAAAAAAAATTTGGTAATACTCCAGTTTGTAGCCCCCCTTTTTGGAAAAAAATTGGATGTCCCAAAAATGCCTCAAAATGACGTCCTAGGGCCAGTTTTTAACGCTGAATCCGAATCTGACGTCCATTTTGACGTCCTGCGTCATCTGACGTCACTTTTTGACGTCGAAAAATTTTGACGTCAAAAATTTTCAAAATTCAATTTTATGCATAGAAATCAGTAAAAACAAACAAAATTAATGTTCACATGGATAAAACAGAGAAACGTGGTGCCAGAAGTTGTAAAATACATTTGAACGATCACCAAACTGTTTGCGCCACATAAATTCCGGGAAAAAAGTGTCATAAGTTTGAGAGGTATTGCCGTAATGGTGCCGATTGCGTTTAAAATGACCCCACATGGACTCGACATTTTGAGTATGGGATCCAGTTTGGGGGTTGACAAAGTTGCGGGAATGGTTGACAGTGAAGTGGGTGTATCCTTGAGGCAGATCGGGGATGGTTCCGTATGCCCGCCAGCAATCCGAGTGGATAATGCTGCCTGGCCGGATGTGCTGTTGGATCAACGGGATCAGGTCCTGGGCACGGCGTCGCTCCACCGGAACCATGAAACATCTCGTCGCATGCGAATCGCGCTCGACGCCACCGAATAGCCACACCTAGAAATTTTTTTTGAAATTTGAAAAAGTGACTTTTTTGAAAAATTTTAGACACCTGCTGTTTGATGGGGATACGCCCGACGCCGAACTTCCGCCGTATCACACAGGTTTCATCCACTTCCACGTGGACGTCGGGTCCTCCGATCTGCGCCGGGTGCTGAAGAAAATGTTCTGCGCACACATCGCGGAAGAAGTTCATCCAGTCGCAAATTGTGGTGTTGGAATTGATGCCGGTCTCCTGTATGATGTCTTCGTATGTGCCGTATTCCCTCACCCACCAGTACGACAAATGGAAAATTTGTTTGGCCGTTAGATGGCTGCCTTTAAAGAGAAAATGCAAAATGTATTTAACCGGCTCATAGTACTGGTAGCTAGACGGTTCAATAGGTGAGTGCTGAAAATTATTAATTTTTAACTAGAAATTTTATTGTTGGGCTCGCCTTCGGCGAGCCCAACATTAAAATTATTAGTTAAAAATAAATAATCTTTCAGCCCGCACCTATTGAACCGTATGGTTGCCTAAGCACCCCACGCATTATGGAGGATAGCCGGGTCAAAATACAAACAAGTCCTATAATCACCTTCAAAGAATGTGCCGACAAAGTATCCATTTGTTTTCCTGCAGTTCTTCGCCTTGCAACGCCAAACACCGTATCGTCTATTTGGAATTGCTCTGATGCTCATGTCGCCTCCGCACTCAGCACACGTCCGACGAGCGTGGAGAAGTCCCAGTTCTTCGAGCCAAGTGTCGAAGTCATTGTCGGGAAGCGCCAATTTTGCGTGCAGTTTCGTCATTGCGAAGTTTATTAGTTGTTCCATGGCCATTTTATCACTATATAGATGTATTTAATCTAAAAATGAAATTTTGAAAAAATTGACGTTAAAATTTTTGACGTCAAAAAGTGACGTCAGATGACGCAGGACGTCAAAATGAACGTCAGATTCGGAATCAGCGTTAAAAACTGGCCCTAGGACGTCATTTTGAGGCATTTTTGGGACATCCAATTTTTTCCAAAAAGGGGGGCTACAAACTGGAGTATAGCCAAAAATTTTTTTGGAAAATTTTGCCACTTCTGTCTCTTCAGAACGTTTTTTTTTGAAAAATTCTGCCACCTTTTTTTTGACGGTTATATGGAATTTGACGGTTTTCAAAAGCCGGTCTATTTATTCAAACACTTTGAGGAACCGGTGAATACATTCATTAAATCTTACAATAATTTTGGTATTTTTTAGTTTGGGCGGAGACATGGCTCAAAATATCTTGTTGATCAAGGCAAACTTGGAAAAATTCCCTTTAAAAGTTAATATGGAATTTGATGAAGATCAGCAGAGTGATGAAGATAATGAAGAACCTATTTTGGAATGTACCACTAATGAAATTTTTTGAATTTTTGAAAAAAAAATTCTAGAATAACTGGATTTTTGGCCATCCCNTGGTCTACAAATTGAGCTTAAGCCCATCCAAATTGGCCTAGTCTTAAAAAAAGTTTTACCAAAACAATCTCTTGTCTAGGCATCTTTTGTAAATTGGCCGGTACTACTGATTATTTTGGCCATAACTTTTTTAGACTGACTTGTGAACCAATTAAGGTATACATAAGGCCCCCATTTGTAGATAATTATTAGCTCTATCTTTTCACTCCAAATTTGTTGCTCTGGGTTTGGTTTGAACAAGTTATAGCTCAAACTGTACTTTTCGTTTCAAAGTACCAACATCGTATGTGTAATAATATGTACTCCCCCCCCCCCAGCAGGGGATAGTCGTGATCAATTTACACCGAATGATTCATATGTGTGGTAAAATTATTTCTATTCATACATTGGTAAACATTTATTCATATTCATTAGTGATATGAACAAGCGGTTTTGCACGAACCATTTTTTGATAACAGTTTTTCGACGCGGTGCGAAGCAGAAGATGGAAATTTGCGGACGGAAATTTGGCATATCCTGAAAAATTTTATTACCATTTTAGTTCAATCTTTAAAAAGCCAAATATATGCAAAAATGGCCTGCCTGACTTTTATCATATCAATTTTCAGGGCACCCATAAAAAGGTTGAAAATTTTCGGAAAACTATGATTTTTCGTAAATCCTCAAAAATCAAAATTTTTAATGTTACCACCAAAAATCAAGCACAATTTTCTCTATGTATTTATTTTGGAGTCTTGAACTAATCTATCTGGTTTTAAAAAAACTTCAAGACTGTCCCCAAAGTTTTGTCCGCAAATTTCGACACGCCTTGTTGGAATATCCTAGACACGAGTCCAAATATTTCCCGGGTTTGGGGTCCGGCCAAATTTTTTGGATGAAAAATGTAGATACAGGGAGAGGAGGGATAGTGCGATTTCTCCGTCCCCATTCCCACCACCTCCTCGACGCCTTCCCTATTCGAAAGCCCTTTCTCTTTTTCGGCTCTCCAATGTATTTTTGGGGCCAACTCAACTCTCTCATCGCCTGGCATAAAACGATATCAAAAGATAATTAATTTTTTAAATTAAAATATTTTTAAAAATTTTTACACCATTATATGCTCCAATTACTTTTAATTTTCGCAGCGTTTCAGCAGCAATGGCTTTCGTATTCCTTCTTTTACTTTTATTTTTGCCATTCGATTTTTATGTGTCAAAATTTGGTGGGATTGAGCCCGCCAGCGGAACTGAATGTGTTGTGAAACCTACCAGCCGATTCCTGGAAATCCAGATAGATCAGCAGTGTGCCAGGGGGTAATGAAATCTCAAAACGCCAATTATCAAGCAAAAAAACAAACAAAGTGTAAAATCATAAAAGTGATCCAAAATCAAAAATAATATGCTAGTAATACCCAATCAGTTACTAAAAATTTCCGATACGATTTCATCACAAAAGTTACAAAATAATTGTTGGTAAGAGAATAAGAAAAATAATATCATAAAATTAAAGAGCAGAGTAGTAAACTAAATATAGGTAAGTGAAGAATGAAGAATTCAAAAAATATTTTAATGGCGAAAGCGAAATCCAAATTGTTTTACGATCTGTTCAGAAGCTAATATGTCAAACTGATTCGAAATGCTTTCTTAAAATTATTTTTTAGCTTGCAAAGCCCACAAATCTTTTATTTAATAATTTTATTAAAAAAAGGATCAAATTAGTCAAAATCAAAAAATTAAATACATTATTAATAACAGCATTCTGCTTTGTTATCAAAGTCCATTGGACACCAACTCAAAATGGGCCGAATTTCCGGAAGCTAAAATTGGGCGCAGATTCCAAGTGCCAAATTTGCCCATCAGTGCAATGAATGCGAATTTCAACAAATGCAATGGATCACGTGGAATCATTATCAGTCTGAGAAGTGTGGTAGAAGATGGAGCAGTACAGCAGAGATTCAACATGGAAATGTCTACCGGAATTAAGTTTGTTCCGGGCTGGGTCGTTGATCCAAAAATATCAGAAATTTTATTGTTGGAATTTTAAAAAGTTTTTTGTAAAAAGGGAAAATTATTGCACCTTTTAATAGAAAAATTAAACATATTAATGTTTTTCNGGGGGGGGGATCCCCGACCATTTTGACCCCCGTCCACGATCCCCGTCCCCGACTGATGGCTCATCCCCGACCCCGATCCCCGGCCCTTATCCCCGACGGGGACGGGGGTGAAAATACACCCCTAAAGATGCCATTTTGGGTCCAACTTTTAAGGGAATTTGGTGGAGGACAAACAAAAGAGGTCCATACCTCAGTGGAAACGATGCAGGTTCATGATGTTGAGAATGCAGGTTCAATTCCTCACCATCTTTATATTCTAAAATCTGAACTTGGAAACTCTCATCATTTATTTTTTGATTATTTTTATTTTTTCCAATAAAAAATACATCACAAACAACTAAATTCATAAAAAAAAAATTTTCTTTAGAAATGATGACAAATTCTTAATTTTCGAATAAAAATTTCAGAAATGTACATAAAAATTGATCAATTTTTTAAAAGAAAAATGGTCTTAAATTTTAAAAATTTCTCCGGCGGCCCCTAACGGGACCGCCGCTACCTCACACAGTAAATTTCTTCAAAAATTTCATTTAAAAATTGGCAGATTTTCTTAAGGAAAAATGGTCTAATTTTCAAAATTTTTCCGGCGGCCCCTATCGGGATCACCGCCAACTTCTTACAGTGAAATTTCCTCAATCAAAAAATGATGGGAACAATACGATGATGGTGAAAAAAAATCAAAATTTGACTTTCAAGAAAGTTGAAAAAAAATTTGGTAATACTCCAGTTTGTAGCCCCCCTTTTTGGAAAAAAATTGGATGTCCCAAAAATGCCTCAAAATGACGTCCTAGGGCCAGTTTTTAACGCTGAATCCGAATCTGACGTCCATTTTGACGTCCTGCGTCATCTGACGTCACTTTTTGACGTCGAAAAATTTTGACGTCAAAAATTTTCAAAATTCAATTTTATGCATAGAAATCAGTAAAAACAAACAAAATTAATGTTCACATGGATAAAACAGAGAAACGTGGTGCCAGAAGTTGTAAAATACATTTGAACGATCACCAAACTGTTTGCGCCACATAAATTCCGGGAAAAAAGTGTCATAAGTTTGAGAGGTATTGCCGTAATGGTGCCGATTGCGTTTAAAATGACCCCACATGGACTCGACATTTTGAGTATGGGATCCAGTTTGGGGGTTGACAAAGTTGCGGGAATGGTTGACAGTGAAGTGGGTGTATCCTTGAGGCAGATCGGGGATGGTTCCGTATGCCCGCCAGCAATCCGAGTGGATAATGCTGCCTGGCCGGATGTGCTGTTGGATCAACGGGATCAGGTCCTGGGCACGGCGTCGCTCCACCGGAACCATGAAACATCTCGTCGCATGCGAATCGCGCTCGACGCCACCGAATAGCCACACCTAGAAATTTTTTTTGAAATTTGAAAAAGTGACTTTTTTGAAAAATTTTAGACACCTGCTGTTTGATGGGGATACGCCCGACGCCGAACTTCCGCCGTATCACACAGGTTTCATCCACTTCCACGTGGACGTCGGGTCCTCCGATCTGCGCCGGGTGCTGAAGAAAATGTTCTGCGCACACATCGCGGAAGAAGTTCATCCAGTCGCAAATTGTGGTGTTGGAATTGATGCCGGTCTCCTGTATGATGTCTTCGTATGTGCCGTATTCCCTCACCCACCAGTACGACAAATGGAAAATTTGTTTGGCCGTTAGATGGCTGCCTTTAAAGAGAAAATGCAAAATGTATTTAACCGGCTCATAGTACTGGTAGCTAGACGGTTCAATAGGTGAGTGCTGAAAATTATTAATTTTTAACTAGAAATTTTATTGTTGGGCTCGCCTTCGGCGAGCCCAACATTAAAATTATTAGTTAAAAATAAATAATCTTTCAGCCCGCACCTATTGAACCGTATGGTTGCCTAAGCACCCCACGCATTATGGAGGATAGCCGGGTCAAAATACAAACAAGTCCTATAATCACCTTCAAAGAATGTGCCGACAAAGTATCCATTTGTTTTCCTGCAGTTCTTCGCCTTGCAACGCCAAACACCGTATCGTCTATTTGGAATTGCTCTGATGCTCATGTCGCCTCCGCACTCAGCACACGTCCGACGAGCGTGGAGAAGTCCCAGTTCTTCGAGCCAAGTGTCGAAGTCATTGTCGGGAAGCGCCAATTTTGCGTGCAGTTTCGTCATTGCGAAGTTTATTAGTTGTTCCATGGCCATTTTATCACTATATAGATGTATTTAATCTAAAAATGAAATTTTGAAAAAATTGACGTTAAAATTTTTGACGTCAAAAAGTGACGTCAGATGACGCAGGACGTCAAAATGAACGTCAGATTCGGAATCAGCGTTAAAAACTGGCCCTAGGACGTCATTTTGAGGCATTTTTGGGACATCCAATTTTTTCCAAAAAGGGGGGCTACAAACTGGAGTATAGCCAAAAATTTTTTTGGAAAATTTTGCCACTTCTGTCTCTTCAGAACGTTTTTTTTTGAAAAATTCTGCCACCTTTTTTTTGACGGTTATATGGAATTTGACGGTTTTCAAAAGCCGGTCTATTTATTCAAACACTTTGAGGAACCGGTGAATACATTCATTAAATCTTACAATAATTTTGGTATTTTTTAGTTTGGGCGGAGACATGGCTCAAAATATCTTGTTGATCAAGGCAAACTTGGAAAAATTCCCTTTAAAAGTTAATATGGAATTTGATGAAGATCAGCAGAGTGATGAAGATAATGAAGAACCTATTTTGGAATGTACCACTAATGAAATTTTTTGAATTTTTGAAAAAAAAATTCTAGAATAACTGGATTTTTGGCCATCCCCGAAAAGTCGGTGATCCCCCCCCCCGTCCCCGACCGATGGGCCATCCCCGTCCCCGATCCCCGTGATTGCCATCCCCGGAAATCCCCGTCCCCGATTTTTCCGAAATCCCCCCGTGCGCTGCCCTAATCAAAAGTTACCCACGGGGAAGTCGATTTTACGCTGGTACTTACATATTTAAAAAATTTTGTGATACTAATTCTTTAGGATTCCCATTTTTTTCACTACTTTTTAATTTTGTCCCCGAAGGAATTTCTTTCAGATCCATCCAATTTTTCTGTTTTTGGGCTCTTTAGTTTCCCCAAATTCTCTAGGTATTTCCTACTCGAGGGTGCAAAATTTATTTCTAAGAAAATAAAAAAGTTTTTTGAGGGAAACTGTAAAAAATGATGAAAATTTTGGATTCGTGTTCGGCATCCTCGAAAACATAAAAAATGATTAGATTTTAAAAATTTTCAATATAAAAAATTTACAAAAATTTTGTCCAAAAGTTCCGTCCAGGGCAGGGAGGATTGGCCCTTCACTCGCCTATCCGTTATGTACGAAAATTCATAAATTTTCAAAAAAAAATTTCCCGGACTTCCTTAATAAAGTGAAGTTTTTAAAAATTGGCCAAAAATTCCGAAATTTCTTAGAAAAGCATGTATAAATTTTCAAAGTTAGCCTCTGTAGGGACCCCTGTCATCTCATTAGAAAATTATCTTTTTATTTTTGATTTTTTTTTAAATTTTTAACTTTAACTCAAGAGAAAATTATTTTTTGATTTTTGATTTTTTAAAATTTTTTTAGATTTTTTTTGAGATTCTTTAATTTTTTTTTCAATTTTTCGGAATTCGAATACGAGAGTATGAAGTTTTTTTCGATTTTGATATCGTATTAAAAATTTTGAGTTTCGATTTCGACTTTCGATTGAAATTTTTTCTTTCGGCACAACCCTGGAAAACAATGCATCTTTTTTATCAATTATTATTATTATACTATTTATAGACCCAATAATTCGGAGATTTTTTGAGATTGATGGATTTAAAAGATCAAGATAAAAATTATGCTTTATTTTATAGGTAATTTTTTTTCAATAATAACAACTGTTTATGAAAATTCAAAAACTGGACATGACATTGTCTAGCCAAAAGCATCAGTCAAGATACCTCATGAATTTCCTTAAAAACAAGGTTTTACTTTTTGCATAATCGGCAGACAGTATCACCCGATCGTCCACCGAGATGCTCCACAAAAAGCATATTTAAGCTCTCTTCGGAAGCTAAATTTTATAATTTTTGGTCGTATTTTGCTTATCATTGAACAAAAATATGTAAATATTATAAATAATTCTTTTAGAAATTTTCACAATGTTTCTCGATAAATGTATTTTACTCCTTTTGGTTGCTCTCAAAATGGCTCAAACCTCAGCTCTTCAGCAGTCTGAAGGATTTTCTGCGGCCGTTGGTAAATACTATATTATTGCCGCCTTTGACGAAGCCCCGGGGCTTAAATAATAGAAATTTTTTGCAAAAATAAAATATAAAAAAATGCCTTTTCGCCATTGTATAATTTTTTTATTTTTTTAAATTTTTAATGTATTTAAAAAAAGATTCTACATCATTTGCGGTAAACTGTAGATCTAAATTAAGGTTCCATTGGAAAGGATCTTTTAATGGCAGATAGGCTTTTATTAGAGAAATTACATATTATTTCTCAAATGATCGATAGTATGTGAGAAAATGCATTGCATATCTCCGAAAGAGAAAAAAATACGCGAGAAAACGGCAGATAGAGAAAAAGAGCATAAGTATGTCTATGGCGCGTTACTACAGAATATCGGGTTCACGAAAGACCGAATTCCGCCCTTCCGGGGTTTCATGTTGGTGCTTAATAATCCGATTTCGTTTCAATGGGTTTCACGTTTCACCTAAATTTTTCAATCGAAGGTTAAAAATAATTTTAGCAGTACACACCTAATAAATAATAATTTTTCAATTTTATTAGCTGAACTAGAGTCATTGCCCCCGCCACTTCCGCCCATCAATGATGCCAACAACATCACTGATATTCTGAAGAAATTGCCATTGCCATCTCAACAGTTTAAACAAGAAAATGATACTGAAAAGATTGACGATGAAAATGGCCTCTCGAAAGCTGCCGAATGGTTGCGAAATTCACTCAACCAAAGTGTGAGCCCATGTGAAGGTAAACTTTGATGGTTTATGTGGCTACAACTCCCTAGAACCCAGCTCGTTAGAACCCAACGAACGAAAACTTTTTTTTGAGGCTAGCTAGGCCAAAAACATAATAAGAAAATATATGCAGAATTTTATGCTCTATCTTTTAGTATGTTTAGTTTTTCAAATTTCCGCGAAAAATTTTGAAATTTTTCAAAATTTTCGAAAAATGCCAAAAATCGGTGTTTTTCGAAAAAATTTCAAAATTTTTCG
>LDKF01000451.1:16193-47528 GCA_001026735.1 Rotylenchulus reniformis
TTTTAATGTATTTAAAAAAAGATTCTACATCATTTGCGGTAAACTGTAGATCTAAATTAAGGTTCCATTGGAAAGGATCTTTTAATGGCAGATAGGCTTTTATTAGAGAAATTACATATTATTTCTCAAATGATCGATAGTATGTGAGAAAATGCATTGCATATCTCCGAAAGAGAAAAAAATACGCGAGAAAACGGCAGATAGAGAAAAAGAGCATAAGTATGTCTATGGCGCGTTACTACAGAATATCGGGTTCACGAAAGACCGAATTCCGCCCTTCCGGGGTTTCATGTTGGTGCTTAATAATCCGATTTCGTTTCAATGGGTTTCACGTTTCACCTAAATTTTTCAATCGAAGGTTAAAAATAATTTTAGCAGTACACACCTAATAAATAATAATTTTTCAATTTTATTAGCTGAACTAGAGTCATTGCCCCCGCCACTTCCGCCCATCAATGATGCCAACAACATCACTGATATTCTGAAGAAATTGCCATTGCCATCTCAACAGTTTAAACAAGAAAATGATACTGAAAAGATTGACGATGAAAATGGCCTCTCGAAAGCTGCCGAATGGTTGCGAAATTCACTCAACCAAAGTGTGAGCCCATGTGAAGGTAAACTTTGATGGTTTATGTGGCTACAACTCCCTAGAACCCAGCTCGTTAGAACCCAACGAACGAAAACTTTTTTTTGAGGCTAGCTAGGCCAAAAACATAATAAGAAAATATATGCAGAATTTTATGCTCTATCTTTTAGTATGTTTAGTTTTTCAAATTTCCGCGAAAAATTTTGAAATTTTTCAAAATTTTCGAAAAATGCCAAAAATCGGTGTTTTTCGAAAAAATTTCAAAATTTTTCGCGGAAATTTGAAAAACTAAAAATGCTAAAAGATAGAGCATAAAATTCTGCATATATTTGCTTATTATGTTTTTGGCCTAGCTAGCCTCAAAAAAAAGTTTTCGTTCGTTGGGTTCTAACGAGCTTGGGTTCTAGGGAGCTGACCCCGTTTATGTATGTAGAGTTAGAGAGGTTGATACTGTTGCATTGTTACGTCCTCATTTTTTATTTACTATAAAATCATTTAAAAACGAATTGGCTGTGGTAATTTTGGCTGTGAATCTTAATTTTCATGCTGAATCCGATGTTGACGTTCATTTTGATGTAATGCGTCATCTCACGTCAATTTTTACAAACATTTTTGAAAATTTTCAAAAAAAAATTTTTTGACGTAAATTCTAAAAGTGACGTCAGAGGATGCATTGTGTCAAAATGGATATCAAAAACGGATTCAATTACTAACCCAGATGGAAGATGATTAGTAGGGAATTTTTCGTTTATTTTTGAAAAAATGAGGACGTAAGCTACAGGAGTACCTAAAGGTTATAGTATAAAAATAACTTTCATCAGAAAATTGACATAATACATGAGCTAAATCATAAACTTAAAAATCCAGGTTTTTATGATAAATAGGTAAAAAATAATTCTAAAACTAAAAATGTATATGAAAATAGACAACTAGAGGTAATAAAATAGTAAATTAATTTGACTATAAAATTTACTAAAGATCGAAAATCAAGCAGGTCTAAATTTACCAATCAATAAGATCCTTACAATATGATAAAATAATTTTTTCAATTAATAATAATCTAATTTAATAATAATCTATACATACATAATAATAATAATAATCTAATTGACAGATTTTTATGAGTTCACCTGTGGCAAATGGCTGGCCAATACCCAGATCCCGGCGGGTGAACAAATTATTACCCCAACTAGTCAACATTTTAATTTGACAAAATATTATGGTAAACACAATATTGATATCGTAATAAAAATGGATACATTTGTAATTGTAGCAGAGCACCTAAAATTCTAAAATTCACTAGGATTGGACTTTAATAACTAGATGGTATAATAGTTTAATGCTGAAAGACTATTTTTAAGACCGAAATTCAATAGAAGATCACAAAAAAGATATGAAAAATTTGTCCGATTTTCTACATTCGGTATTCGGTCTATGAATTTCGAAAAATTAGATGTGCTTGTCGAGAATTTTTTAAAGGTAAAATAAAGATTTTTGGTTGAATGACACTCACAGCGGAACAAAAATAGAAAGTATGCGAGTAGACGAATCATGGTGTAGACGAATCGGTGCTGGGTCGTTAAAAAAGTGGCCAAATTGGCAAGTCTGGCCAAAAAAATTTTTGAAGCTCGCTAGGCCAAAAGTTTAAAAAACCATGTGCAGAATTTTATACTCTATCTTCTCGTATTTCAAGTTCGAAATTTTCCCGAAATGCCGAAAAATAGGGATTTTAGGGAATATTTCGATTCTTTTGGCTGAATTTCGGAAATTAAAAATACCAGAAGATAGAACATAAAATTCTGCACAATGGCCTTTATAATTTTTGGACTGTCAAGCTTCAAAAAAGTTTTTGTCCATAGTAGTCCGTTTTTCTTTTCGGGTAATGTCTAACACAGTTTGGGAACTTGAATTTTTTTCTTTGCAGACTTATTCAAGGACCCTAAACCGTCCTCATCCATGGCAATCAACAAGGCGAAGTCCTTGTTTAGAGCTTGCATGAACTATGACCGGACAAAACGTTCTGAATTGTTGGAAAGAATCAATGAATTCGGGTAGCTACATAGATATTATTTATTATATTTTTACTTTGAGAATTTTTGAAATTTCCCTTAAGAAGAATTTTTTAAAAATTTTGTCTAATTTTAAATTTATTGTATTAAAAAAACGTTTAGGTTAAAAAATCAGGCATAATTTTCTGTTTGTATTAGCATTTTTAAATTTTAGTCTAACATGGTTTTTAAAAAAATTTGTGTAAGCTCTCAATCAGTGTTGTTAAAATCAGAAAATTTTGCTCCGACTCCGACTCCGGGCTCCGACCCCGGGAAAATTTTGCTCCGACTCCGACTCCGGGCTCCGGCTCCGAAAAAATTTTGCTCCGACTCCGGGCTCCGTCTCCGAGAAATTTTTGTCCGACTCCGGCTCCGACTCCGATTTGACTCCGGCTCCAAAAAATTTCAAAATTTTAATGCATCCAAAAATTTCGAAAAAAAATTTAAAACATTTTTCACAAAATTCTACAAAATTTTCGCAAAAGAATTTTTACAAAAATTCAAAGTATTTTCATTAATTTTTTAAAATTATCAAAAAATCAAAAATTTTCAAAAATTCAGAAAAAAAATTTTCTAAAATTTTCAAAAAATCAAAATTTTTTCAAAAATCCGCTAAAAGTTTTCAAAAATTTTTCAAACTCAAAATTTTCGTAAAAAATTTTATACTTTTCACAGATCAAGGCTTTATTATCAAAAACAAAATTATCCGATGATTTGTCATCTGCACCTTTCGGTATTTCGTATTTCTACGGCGTTTTGTAGCTCAAAGACTGCTCTCTGCTCTCCTTCCGTGTATGCAGGAGAGAAAAAAACATAGAGGAAGAGAAATAGTGTGCATTTTTTGAACTTTTCCGCCCAAAAATACATTTTCTCCCTCTTTTTTCTCAAAAATTTACCTGCTCCAACATAACTTTCCCGGAGTCGGAGCTTTTCCAAAAAAATTTTCGCTCCGACTCCGGGCTCCGGCTCCGAAAAAATTTTGCTCCGACTCCGACTCCGGGCTCCGGCTCCTAGAAATTTTTGCTCCGGCTCCGACTCCGACTCCGGAGTCGGAGTCGGAGCGGAGTCGGAGTCGGAGTCGGAGCTTTTAACAACACTGCTCTCAATAAAAAATTAAATTGTCATGATCATACTGTTAAGTGGGTGGCCCATTCTTCGTGGATCAGAATGGGACCCCGAATGCTTCAACTTGCCTCATCTTCTTGCCATGATTAGACGTTCATTAGGATCGTGCTATTATTTTGGATCGTCGTGCAATATATTTATGGGATCGGTGGTTGATCAGAACCGATACAATGCGTCTCAGCAGGCGATTTACTTTGAACAAAGCCATTTGGGGCTGAAATGGCCTGAAAATTATAAGAATGGGACAAAATTGGAAGAATATGCACAGCGAATAATGAACATGGTAATAATATTGTAATATTGTAATAATGTTTACAGTATAGAGACCGGACTGAGACGAAATTTTTCGAGATTCTTGATCGAAATCTCGATCGAACTCAAAGTCCGGTCTCTAGTGCAGTATCGTTCTGATGAGTCGCTTTAGCTCCCAAAGTGCCAAAAAGAATAATTTTATGAAAAATACACTACTATGTTGTTTTATCCCAAAAAAGCAAAATTGTAAAAAAAATTAAATTCCTAACATATTGCTAGGATAATAAATTGTTGGCGCTAGTTTAAAAGTGGGTTTTTTTGTAACTCAACTATTTTTTGAGTACCGGTACTCAAAATTTTTTTTTATAATATTATACGAAAAATATATTCAAATTTATAATTTTCATGTAACAAATTTACAAATGCATCGAATAAATGATCGTTTCTAGCCCTAGCATTATGTCTAAATACATAGAGCCTCCATCATGTAGAATCTGTCAATTTTGTATTTGTCCCATGAATTCTTTTGGTCTTTTGTTTCAATTAAGCGTTGAGTCCATAAGCACTCGCATTTTTTTTTTGCGTTAACGTTAAATTGTGTGCATTCTTCCGTGTAATTTTTTTGAGAAACCATGTTGTGAGGTCAGAATTTTTCATTTTTCTTCAGAATTTTAGAAAAAAAAATTTTGACGTCAACGTCAAAAAAGTGACGTCGGATGACGCTTTAGGTAAAAATAGAAGTCAGATTTGAATTAGCGACAACAATTACCCCAGGGAATAAATAAATTTGAGTCCCGGGACTCAAAAAAAAAGTTGAGTCCCAAAAACGCCCACTTTTAAACTAGCGCCAAATTGTTTAATCTTATACTAATAATCAATGGAGAATATTCAAAAATATATATAAATTTTTTAACTTTTAATTATTTTTAATAATATATCAATTTAATTTTTTTTATATTTTCTTTGTTATATATTTAGTCGCTCCTTATTTGTTCTGTTTACTAATGTAAGTCGCGAAATTATTGCGAAATCACCATCGTCAACTCATCTCAAAAATTATATCAAATCCGCGTAAATTGTCAAATTATATCCGTCGAAATACCAAATCACCAGTATCTATTCCTGCTATTGTATCAAAAGATCAAATTATAACATCAACTTCATCCAAATGTGAAATTTTTGCTGACCATTTCAAATCCTCTTTCGACAATGTACCAAGTCACTCCCCCCCTACCCTCCCCTCTCTCTGTCCCAATACTCTTGAGGATATTGATTTTGATGTACCTATTGTATCTTCTACCTTAAATAGCATTCCTGATAAGCCTTGCACCACCCCTGAATATGTAAACTATAGAGTCTTAAAACTTTGTCGTGAACCTCTTGCTCCAATCATCACTGAATTCTTTAGGACATCTCTCGATACGGGTATTTTGCCAAACACTTGGAAGACATCCTTTATCATTCCAGTCTTCAAGAAAGGGGATAAGTCCGACCCCAATAACTATCGCCCCATCGCCCTCACCTCTACTATCTGCCGCGTATTTGAACGCATTTTATATTCAAAAATTCTCAATTTTCTCATCAAAAATAATATTCTTTCCTATGATCAATTCGGATTTTTAAAAGGTCGATCTACAACAACTCAATTAATTTCTACTTTACATTCCTGGTACAAAGCTCTTCAAAACAATCATAATATCGATTGCCTATATGTCGATTTTGCTAAGGCATTCGATTCTGTTCCCCATAAATTCCTACTTTATAAGCTCCATTCTATAGGTATTAGAGGCAAAATACTTCGTTGGATATCAAATTTCATCTCAAATCGTACCTTTTATGTTAAAATACAATCTTCTTTCTCTAACCCCAAAAAGATTTATTCTGGTATTCCTCAAGGTTCGATCCTAGGGCCGCTACTTTTTCTCATTTACATTAATGACATTGTTTCAGTTATCCCACCGTCAATTAATATCAAACTATATGCAGATGATCTTAAAATCTTTTATCAATTTCCTTCCGGTCCTTCCGATGTGTCCCCTCTACATCAAGCCATCAAAGCAATTCACGAATGGAGTATACACTGGGCTATTTCTATAGCAATTCATAAAACATTTATCCTTCACTTAGGTAACAAAAATCCAAAAAATACCTATACCATTGGAAACAAACAAATCAATCCCACTACCTCCATTCGTGATTTAGGTGTCACTATTGATCATAAACTCACATTTGATTCCCACATAAATTCAATTGTTCGTTCTGCCTATCACAAATCCCTACAATTATTAAGATTAATACATACATCCGATACCCGGATATGGTCTGCTGCTTTCAAAACTTATGTACGTCCCATTCTTGAATACGCGTCTGAAATCTGGAACCCACAATCCAAAAAACTTTCACTAAAAATAGAAAAAGTTCAAAGGTTTTACACACGTATTGTTCTTAAGAAATGTAAACGCCATCATTTGCCCTATAATTCCCGTCTCAAATTGTTAAAACTACCTTCTTTGGAACTTCGTCGCAAAATGTTACATCTCAACACATTGTATCGAATTTACTTCAATTTTACTCATCTAAAACCTTCGGATCTCTTCAAATTATCAAATAGGCCAAGTCGTAAACATTTATACCAAATTTTCGTACCTCGGAAAAATAGATATTCACAAAATTCATTTATAAATCGAACTGTAAAACTTTGGAATAATCTCCCATCTGACGCGTTTTTCTCTGATTCATCAACACAGCTTATTAGGACTCCTCATCAATTCATGTGCTGGCTTTCATCGCATCTTGATTCTAATCTCTCTGATCCTTAATCTACTCATTAATCATCCCCTCCCTCCTTTTCATCAATTTTTTTATTTTTTTATTTTTTGCTGATCTACCTTTCACAATGTATTTCTATGTCAACATTTAAGTGTCATTTTGCTTTTGCTTATATATGACCTTTGTTGGACGATAAATGAATGAATGTAAAGTCATTTAGTATTTCCGATATTTGCACATTGGGCTAAAACGACATAGCACCGTACATATAATTAAATAACCAAAAATCTGAGATTAACAACACAGAACGGTTCGAATAATTATTATGGATGAAGTATATATTAAAAACGCCGCAAAATAGGAGACCGCGGAAAATCGAAAAACAAAAATTTAAAGAAAAATTTTACCTAATCGTTTTGATACGAAAAAGCCAATTCTAGTTTGTAAGTTTTTTTCAAAGCATTGATTTTTTTTCAATATTTTTTTCAGCTTGATAATAGTTCAAAAAATATCAGACTCGAATTCATTAAAAAATTATTGTTTTTCTTATATATTTGGCGATTTTTCAAAAAATAATTTTTGGACTTGACCTGGACTCGAGTTAAACTCAAGTAGATATCAAGATTCGACAATTTTGACCTGATTTGGATTTTACACCCTTAGAACCCATTAAAAACGACTAGGTCAAAATTTTTCTTTAATTTTTTTATCAGTTGGTGTAGAATTTTTTGCGGTGTCGAAATTTCCGCCTTATGTCCAGTTTTCCGGAGTCGAATTTTCCACATTTTACCCTCACAATTAGAGTCCAGTTTTCCGTTTTATTGGTGTCAAATTTTCCGAAATTTCTTGATGTTGATGTAAAATTTTCCGATGTCCGATTTTCCGTCCAACATTTAATAAAATTATGCAACTGTATTATTAAAAAATAATAATTTTAGTGTTTATAACCTTACGTATCCCCTCTAATGCATTTTCCCTCATCAAATTATTATCTAAAAGTGAATTTTATAAAATTTTAAAATATATGAATTGGTAATTTTAAGGTTAAAGTTGTGGCATCTGATGCCGAAGCTGAGTTTTGCGAAGAGAAAATCAGGCATGAAATAAACAAAGTTGTGGATTTTGAGAAAAGACTTTCTAACATCATAAAACCTTACAAAATATTTAATGAGCTGGTTAAATCGTAAGTTGGATTTAGTTAAAAAAACTCTGATTATTTTGTAGGTACAAAATTGGACGTTTAAGCAAGTTGGCCAAAGTGCTTCCGGAGGTAAATTTAGAACAATTAGATGGAATACCTATAAATAGTTTTATTTTTTTCCGAATGATGGTTTATTAGTTTTACTTTGTAGTTCATATTAAAAAGTTTGTACAACTTTTGCGGCCATGATTTTTTGTGGCACTCGCTTTAACTCGGTTCACAGCAAGCATAAAAATAAGTTTAATGTCAAAAAATAGAGCAAAAAATTAACTAAAATTTGAATCCAAGCTTGCTCGAATTGGACCACTGTGAAATAAGTTATGACCAAAATAATAATTTGGCCAAATTCACCGTATTTTGGCCATAACCTTTTTCATTGTAGAGCAATCTGAGTTGGCTTTAGCTCATCTTGTAGCTATTTTTTGCTCTATTTTTTTGATACCATGCTCATTTTTCTAGCTTTTAATTGAACCGAGCTATAGCGAATGGGCCGCAAGTGTCGGGGCCGCAAGTCAACACACCTTTAGCACGGCACGATGGATGCAACACGTGGCAATTTTGATCATTAATTTTTAGTTGAACTTGACCGAATACTTCAAGGCTTTGCTGCCCATCAAGGCCTCGTTCCATGAGTATTTTGCTTCGGATCCCGAAGTGTTTTTTGACGACATCTATTTTGGGAAACTGAACTTACTATTGGCCAAAACCAACAAAACAACATTGGCCAATTATGTGATGTTGCGCTATGTGATGGAGTGGTCAAACAGGCATCTGGATGGTCGACTGAATTCCGAAAAGGCGGAGGTATGTAAATTTAATATGTTCAATTTATAATTCAAAAACATAAAAAAATAAAAAATTTTCAATTTAGCGCACCGATAAACTGGGCATGAATTGCGTTGATCGGTTGATCCAAGAATTGGAAGATGCCAGTGGTGCATTGTATGTCCGCAAATTTGTTGGCAATGAGAGCAAAAATGCCGTATTGGAAATGGTGAGTTTCTCTTAACTCACTTATAACTTACCTTTTCAAAAAAAAATTTTAAGATAATTTTTTTTAAGATAATTTCATCATACAAGAAGCTATTTTAGAAGCCTTTAAAAAATTAGACGCCCTTAAAACTTTGCATTCACTAAAATTTAATAATGAATCATTAGAGCCACATAATTGGAACAATAACTTAGATGTCAAAAATTGTATTGGTCCGAAAAAACTAATTGGAAATTGTTATAAATGTTTCTACACTTTCAAATATAGCGTTAAATGAGTTTTTAATTCTAATATACATATCCTGAATCCCAATTAAATGAGACAAAAATCGGGCTACCCGACTTTAGGGATCCGACATTTGAGATTTTATAAAAAATGGTTCAAAAGCAATTTAACGTACATTGTGTTGTTATCAAAAATTAGCCATAAAAAGTCTAAATACAGTAACGCTGCTGGGCCCTTGCCAAGAGATCGTTCACTCTAGAGACACCTTTTTCCAGAGGAAAAAGACAAGAGGCGGCCGGGGGACGATCCCAGCGTCTTCCGATTAGATCTCGGCTGTCCTACCAACTGAGTTACGCCCGCCTCTATAGTGCTCGGCTAATAGATCTCTTTTTGCTTCATCTATAAGGGGAATGCTCCTCCCTTACGATACATTCGAATGGCCCGCTACATTAAAAATGTATGGTAAGAATAAAAATTTCGCCTATTTTTTTAAAAGGACCAGCGAATGGTATTTCATTAGTTTTTTGACAAAAATTGGGTTTTCTAATTTGCTTTTATATAAAGTCATAAAAGTATTCTCTCCAAAAAAATGACCCCAAATGCAGAGGCAGATCTAGGATTTCGGCTTGGGGGCACCTATGTCCAGGGCTTAACCAAAAAAATTTAAAATTTTGAGCTTTTTTATATATTTCTTTTGAAAATTGGTCAATTTTCCTCTTTCGATTTTTTCTTTTTTCCCGGTCCCTACAAAAGGCTTGCGGGTTTTTAAGGGCGGCTAGGCTGCAATGAGCCTTCCTTTTTCCATTATAGTTGTAATCAGGATTTAATCAGATTTACCTATTATGAGATTATGGCTTAAAATATTAAGAAAAATAAAAATGCCAAAAAACTAGGATGCTTTCAATTTTATTTTAAGGTCTACAATATTCGCGTTGCTTTCCGCACAATATTGGACCAAGATAGTTGGATGGATCCGGTGACAAAGAAGCGCGCCATCAGAAAGCTGGATAAGCTGATCCCACACATTGGCTATCCCGATCTTTACCTCAACGACACAGAATTGGATGCCTATTATGAGGAGGTACATTTTTAATTTTTGAAGGATTAAATACTTTAAAATATTAAATACTTTAAAATCTGCTGAGTCATTTGGGTGAAAAGTGCAAGAACAGAATCATTGCCTCCACACTACAATGTGTCCAAAAATTAATAAAAAAAAATGTTGAAAATTATCAAAAATGTCTAACATGGAAACATTTTCTGAGAGAGAAATAAGAAGAGAAACAGAGCCGTGTCCGGACAATTCGACAATAAAGCAAAATTGCAAGGAAAACTTTATTTTAGACCTAATTAGACTAAAAGTATAAAAGGCAATTTGTGCAGAATTTTATGCTCTATCTTCTGATATTTTTAATTTTTCGAAATTCGAGCAAAAAATTCGAAATTTTCGTGAAAGCCCCTACATTTGGTATGTTCGAAAAAATTCAAACTTTTTCAGGAAAATTTGAATCGTCCATCCACGCCGATCATCCACATTGGGATGTCACCCATCATTCAATTTATAATAATTGTGGTTCATATTCATTATTTTATTTTTTTTATAAGTTCCCGCTGATTTAATGGCGAATTACTTTATTTTATAGCAAATTTAGATAGATGGTACGGTCGATGCCCATCCCGATGGGTGAATGATCCGCGTGAATGAACGACTATTTAATATTTATTTTGCGAACTCAAATAACTTTGCTTCCTAGCTTTATGGGAATTTAATATTAAAATTTTTCACGGTTGTTGTGCATGCCATATAAAATAGCTGGAATAGAATATACAAATTCCGACTCCCAGTAGAAAATATTTCCTTGTAATATTAAAAAATAACAAATATATTATTATGTCTCTGTCAAATTTAAGGATCATATGAATTTTTGTGGCCTCTCCAATTGGTCACTAAATTCAGCATAATTTTCGACATTTTTTATATTGGACATATTGTAGTGCACAAGCAATTTGGTAATAATGCAGTTTGTACCCCCCTTTTTGGCCTTTTTTTTTGGAAAAATTGTTTTCCCCTAAAGTCATCTAAAAATAATTTCCATGGGGGTAATTTTACGCTGAATCCGATTCTGACATCCATTTTTACGTGCTGCGTCATCTGACGTCCGTTTTTGACGCTGACGTCAAATTTTTCTATTTTTGAAAAATCATCTAAAAGACTTACCTAGGGTAACTTTAAGCTGAATTCAATCCTGACTTCCCTTTTTACGTGCTGCGTGCATTTTTGCACTTGTGGCCAAACGCCCATTATTGCATTTTTCGTCCAAATTACATAGCACCAATAAATATGATACATTCGGGCTTAAATAAATTTACGACTTTAAACAAAACTTGAGTATCAGGGGTCACTGGTATCTCGCACCCCGACAACTTGCACCCTGAATGATTCCAAGCGTAATAACGTGGCTTATAGTGAACTTTCAAAATGTGGCTGGTATCAAAAGATAGAGCAAAAAATAGCTATAGAATGAGCCTAAATCCATCCAAATTGGTCAATCCAAAAAAGTTATGGCCAAATAATCACACGTATTAACGAATTTTCCGATATGTATAATTATTATGGCCATACTTTTTTTGGAATTGGCCAATTCGGGGTGGACTTCATTTTATGTAGCTAATTTTTTGCTCTAGCTTTTCTTACCAAGAACTTTTTTATAAGTTAAATATAAGCCGAGTTATTATGCTTGGGATCATTCAGGGTGCGAGTGTCGGTGTGCGAGTTATCTGGATCTTTGTAAGCAGATCATCTGATGTATGTAAAAGGTTAAGCTGTCTATAAAATCTTTTAAAGATAGACAATAAAAAAATTGATATCAGGCTTAAACAATTGAATATGAAGAACATGATTTTCGATATTCAAAAATGATTCAATTTATTAGCAATTTCGATGAGAAGTTCGAATTTTGTTTTCAATTCCATAACTCGATTTTTACCAAGAAAAATGGACATGTAATATTTCATTTTGCTCATTTCATCCAGTTATATCGATCGGTAAATAAAAAAATTCATCGTTATTTACGTGTTTACAAAAATCGAATTTTTAAATAGACAAAAACGGCACGAACATTCGGGACACTTGGTATGCACGGATTTTTGGATTATTATTATTAATTTGATAAAAAATACTTTAATGATTTGTTGCTAATTTTTTAACAGCTCTGTGAAATTTTTTACAATTCGGGTATAATTATTTGCACATATGCATTTTTTTTGTTTTTGGCAATGAATTAAAAAATTAAGACACTCCCCATTTCGCTAAGGATGGGAGGGGAATTTTCAAAGAAATCAAAAATTATGTACAATTACCCTCCAAAAGACCAGGTTATCTCATCTCCCCGTTCCCGCATTTTTTTAAATCATTTTTTAAAATTTGAAATTTAGCTCAACTTTGAAGAGAACGATTCCTACTCAACTATGTTGCAAAAAAAGTACAAATTTGATATAACGAAAGAATACCAGAAATTATTGGCACCAACAAATCGACATGAATTTCATTCTACAATTTATACAACGGCTCAATTTGAAAGAACATTAAATATTATAAGTAAGTGGTGAAAACATCGAATTAAATTTGCATCAAAAATTTTTCATTCTGGAATTGATTCCATTGAATTGCTTCAAATATTCTGAAATACCGAATTTTCTGTATTAAGTCCCCTTGCAATTAGTCCATCCTGTAATAGACCCCTCCCCCTCTGAAGAAGCGTAAAAAAATAAATCCCTCTGCATTAGGAAACCGGTGGTCCTTTTCAAATTTGATTTTTTTATACATATGTAGAATCAATTTTTTCCAAACTTCAATGGAATCGTCGCTATCGTAATCTCTTTCATCTTGCTCCAAATCAATTTCCTCGTCTTTTACTATGACCTCGTTTTTAGGGTTATATTTTGGTCTAGGATCTCATTTTTATAGGTGTATTTTGTTCCAGAACTTTTTTAATTTACGAAAATTTTTAAAAGAATTTTGGAGATTTTTTTGAAAATGGCCCATTTTTTCATAAAATGACCCCTCATTATTCAAAAATATGGTAGAATAATAGTGCATCCCCCCCCCCCTCTTCGCGGCTGAGATTGAAAAACAAATTCCTACAATCAAATAGTCTCCTTGTAATAGACCACTCTCTGAAGAGAAGTTGAAAAATAAATCCCCCGGGGGTCTAATACAAGAAATTCTTTCAAAAATTGTGAATTGAATTTTTAGAATTTTATTTTGATGTTTACAGATATTCCACCAGGCAATTTTTTGCCTCCGCGGTTCGATAAATTATTTCCAAAGTGAGTTTGGTGGAAAGCAGTGACCATTATGTCACATACTTAAAAATAAATTCTATCCTTGGCAAGTCAAAATTTCGTTGCCATTTTTGACATTTTTTAAATATTTCATAAAATTCTGCAGAAGCTGTATAAAAATTTGGTGATGGGTGTTGAAAGTTTTAATTTCTAATTTTACAATCCCAGAATTTCATGTCGAAAATCAGTCTATAAACAAGTCTACTCGGGGTATAGAAAATTAAAATTCTTTCTTAAATTGTTAAAAACACTGAGAAAAATTACCGGTCATAGGCATTTTTTGCTGAAAACACGATGCGCGCATTTAAAAATCGATAAACCTGATTTTCAGGGATTACAATATGATGTTCGAATCTTGGCCTCTACTCAGTGCAAATCAAAAACATGGCAAATGCCATGTTTTTGCCATGTTTTTGAAGTTGTCATGTTTTTTGATTTTTGTTGATTTAAGGGTAAAACTTGAAAAAATGAACAAATTTCTTAACAAAATCGTGCCAAACTTCAAAATTTTCTCCGGCGGCCCCTATCGGGGCCGCCGGCACCTCCATACAATGAATTTGGAATAAATACTGACCAATTTTCTTAGGGAAAAGGGCTAAATTTTTAAATTTTTCTCCGGCGGCCCTTATCAGGGCCACCGGCGCCTTCCGTTCAATGTTATTTCTTAAAAATGAATAGCAAAAAAGTAATCAAGTTTCTAAAGGAAAGAGGCTGAATTCTCAAAATTTTTTCCGCCGGCCCCTATCGGGACCGGCGCCGCTACCCCTCAAGAATTTAAATTCATTTTTGAAAATAATGATCAATTTTCTTAAGGGAGGGCCTAACTTTTTCTCTTTTTACCCCTTTAAAATGAATTCCTATTTAAAAACGAGCTTTTGGATAATGGAAAAGCGCAGAAAAATATCAACGTGAATAATAAATGTTATTATTGAAATTTTTATTGTTTAAAATGGTTGCCATGTAAATACCATGTTTTTTGCAAAATTTTTCCATGTAAATGCCATGTTTTTCAGGCAGTTTGCCATGTTTTTCGAGAATCGAGTTGGCTGCCCTGCCTCTACTATAAAACAATGTTTTGCCAATTAAATATGGACGTGTATTATATCATTTGGGTATTCTCAAGTGCTCTATTGGTATACAAAAATTGCTTTTTTGTTGCGCTTTTGAAAAATTTTTTTGGGTCCTATGGTCAAAAAATGGAATTTCTTCAAAAATGTCTTTCAATTAATTCATTAAATATCAATCAATAGAGCTCATCGCGAAGAGCAAAATGATGTATCACATGTCCATGATTAATTGGCAAAAATTTGTTTTTTAGATAATAGAAGCCAGAATTCGAACATCGTGTCATAATCCCTGAAAAGCAGGTTTATCGATTTTTAAATTGGCGCATCATGTTTTCCGCATTCAAATGCCTATGACCGGTATCCTCTTTTTATTTAGATTTTCAGCAATTTTAGAAAGAATTTACATTTTTCCATACCCCTTTTTACAGATTGATTTTCGAAACAAAAATTCTGGTGTTGAAAAATTTTTAAAATTTCTATTTAAAAATGTGATTCAGTTTTCATCTGAAACCAAATTTTTACAAAACTTTCTGCAGAATTTAATGAAATATTTGGAAAATGCCAAAAATGGTAACAACTTTTGACTCACCCTAGTACAGGGCCATGAACTACGGCGGATTAGGCATGTTAATTGGTCATGAGCTTACCCATGGATTTGACGACGTAGGGTCCAACTATGATGAATTGGGAAATGAAAGAAATTGGTGGGAGCCGGAAACGAAGGCCAATTTTATGGAGAAAAAGGTTAATAAAAAATATAATTTTGTTGTAAGTAATCAGCAGAGGTGTTATTTCATATCATGATGCTGATGACCTTTACCATTTTGAATATGTTGGGAAATAAGAATTTCCAGCTCCGACTCCGGGCTCCGGCTTCTAAAAATTAGATACAGCTCCGACTCCGGGCTTCGGCCTTAATAATTTTCGGCACAACTCCGGAATCGAAGTCGGAGCCAAAACTTTTCCCAACACTGGACGGAGGTAATAATGCAGTTTGTAGCCCTCTTTTTCAAAAAATATTGATGCTTGTAAAATCGGCTATAAGCCAAATCCCTGGGTAGTGTAAACCGATTCTGACATAGTGCTTCATCTGACGTAACTTTCAAAAAATTTCTCGCAAACTTTAATTATCGTGAAATTTCTGAGCGCTTCCATAGTCATTTTAGCACAAATGATTTGAAATTTAATTAAGAATTTATTGAAGTCAGCGTCAGAAAGTGACATCAGCTGACCCAGTACGTCAGAATGGACGCCATAATCGGAATCAGCGTCAAAGCGTAGTTAGACGGAGTCGGAGTTGGAGTTTTTTTCCAACAAAATTTTGGCATTTTTGCTTAAAACGACATAGCATCACTGCTTTATATGAATAATAGAATAGATGTAATGATTATAAAATTATTATTTTTTAATATTATGTCGTAAGAAATGTCTCATCTACCAATATTCTGCCTATCGAGTGCCAGAATTGAATAAAACTCTTAATGGCACCCAGACAGTGGTTGAAAACATCGCCGACAACGGGGGCATCAAGGCAGCATATATGGTATCAGAAGATTTTCATAATTCTTACATTTAAAGCCAAGCTGCCTGAACTATCACTTGCCAAAAAATAATAATTTTCAAGTATCTTTTAATGATAAATAAATATTAAATGCTAAGAAAGGTGCTATGTAGTTTCCATAATAGTATCAGAAAGGGCGTTTCAATAATAGTATCGAAATAAAAATAGAAAAATCTCTAAAAAGGACGATCATTTATTATAAAATACAAATGTAGATAAAAAAATATAGTTGAAAATATTGGGGGTGAGAAATACATCTAACTCCTTGTCTGGATGATTTTCTGAGAATTTTGGAATACCTAAGAAGCAAATTTGGTATCGATAAATTTTGCAAAAAATTAAAATGAGTCTAAATAAGCCTATATGAGTTGATTGGCTCTAAAAAATTATCGACAAAATCGTTTGAATTTCGCTAAAATTATTATTTTGGCCAATTTTTTTCATAATGAACCCTTTGAATGGGCTTAGGTTCATTTTGTAGCTAATTTTCGGCAAATTTTATCGGTTTCCCAGAAAATCATCCAGACAAGGAGTTAGATGTATTTTCTCACCCCTAATATTTTCAACTGCATTTTTAAATCTATATATTTTTTAATAAATGCTCATCTTTTTTAGAGAAGGAAACGCCTTTATTGATACCATTATGGAAATGCCCTTTCTGATACTTTTATGAAAACGCCTTTTCTGATACTATTAGGTAAACGACTCAGCATGGCTAAAAAAGAATGGAAATTGCATACCTGAACAAGAAAATTTTCATTACAGTTAGTCAGTCTAAGTGCTAATCTCCATAAAATTAGATATACAGTTAGTCAGTCTAAGCTTTTGGATATCTCGTTTAAAATTTTTAATTATATCGAAGCATCGATCAATAATCTACCAAATTACTTATTTTTATTTTTTTATAAATTTCACTAGGTTATAATCTATTATTAATATATTATTATACTAATTTTATGGAGATTAGATACCCGAATTATCCAATAATTCTATGAAGACTACAAGCCTTGGTTCAGTTACACTAAATTTAAGGACATTAGAGACTCATATTCATTATCAAAACCTTCATATTGATTAGACCTTATTGATTAAAAAAATAAAAATAAAACATTTTTTCAAAAAACTATAAAAGACCAAAAACTTTATTCAAACTACATAAAAATGCATTAAAATACATTATTTAGGCGTATAAAATCTACTTAAAGAAACATGAAAATGAGGAAGGACGTCTAACAGGCTTTGACCAGTATGTTGCAGATGTGGAAATGAGTGAAACATAATAAAAATTATATTTGTTAAGCTTTACAAATGAACAACTCTTTTTCATCAACTTTGGAATCTCTTGGTGTGCAAATCGATCAGTCCAACAAGTAAAAAGCCATTTGTTTAGGATAAAGTTTTTTTGGTATAAAATTCTTACACCGGTATTTACTATCCAAGCAATTCAGAAAAAAGACAATTTTTTAGTTGTTGGAATCTAACATACCGTATTTCTTGTATTAATTCTCTTCCCTGCAATTATTCCCCTCCCTATAATAGACTTCCCCTCCGAAGAGTTGGTGAAAAATAAATCCCCTCTCTGCATTAGGAGCCCCGGGGTCCTATCAGTTTTCCTCTTCAAATTTCCCTCTTTAGATGAAGAAAAAAAGAAACAGAGGCGATAATTTTGATTTTTGATCATTTTTAAAAGAAACTGGCAGATTTTTTGTGTTTTATGAATAAAATACCCCATGAAAAAATTATTTGACTAACATTTAAAAATTTACCGCCCAGTTTATCATTCAAAAATGGGGTCGGAAAATAGTGCTCCTCCCTCCTCTTCACGACTGAGGTTGAAAAATAAATCCTCCCCTGCAATTAGTCCCCTCCCTGTAATAGACCCCTCTCTGAAGAAGGGTTGGAAAATAATACAGGAAATACGGTATTTGTATTTTCAGCATAAGTTGCTGATGAAAATTGGTGCTCACTCCCCACATCGCTATCGAGTGAATGGACCTCTATCAAATATGCCCGATTTTGCTGCGACATTCAATTGTCCGAAGGGGTCGCCGATGAACCCGGAGAAAAAATGTCGATTGTGGTAAAACCAGCAGAAGAGCACATCAGTAAGAGAGTGACATTGTGAGAAATATGCAAAGTCCGAATTAATTTTGCGATATCCTTCCTGATGACGATTTGTAACATCTAAAAACTCCAAATAAAATCAAATGGCTAACAACCTCAAAATGGGTGTTGGGCCGTTGGAAAAAGTGCTAAGTGCTATAGTCTGGCCAAAAAATCTTTCTAGGCCAAATGTACAGGGTGAAAAATTACCGTTATTTCCTTTCTCTAATTTATTTCCCTAAGGAGAATTTGTTTGCCAGTTTTTTCTATTTTTAGCACATTCAATTCTCTATAAAATCTAGTCACTAAATATCGGGAATAACATTATCCAACTAGTGAATAAAGGTCTTCAAAATTGCATACTTATTTAATCTCCGGAGGATGGCTGTCTATTTTAATAACGTTTTAACAACCCTGTTAAACTATATGAAATTTGAAATATAATATAATAAAAATATTCAAAATCAATTTTTTCATTTTAACAACTTATTGAAATTATTAAATCTCACACAACAGAAGAATGTCAGAAATTGTATGATCAAAATATAATTAATCGGTTTAATTTTTGGTTTTTTTGTTTCACCTCCCCTCTCCCCCGTCCACGTCCACGAATTGCTCCTGCTCATAAAATTTTACTCATTGTGAAATAAAAATATTCATTTGTATTTCCCATGAGTTAAATTTTATCCCCATTTTCTGATTGTTTAATTTAATAATCGAACAAAAGATGGTTGGTATGCTGATTGTGAGACCTTGATGGTTTGATCAATCTCTAATCTTTTTGCCCCGATTTTCCTGCTTATGGGAGTCGAATAACTAGGCAACAGATGATTGCATTTCTCACATTCGGTACTTCTCTAGTTTAGCGCCAGGGCTCCCAGATGTTCTGATTTGTCAGAAATGCTCTGATTTAGAGGGTCCAAATCTTACAAAATAAAAAAATTCTGCTTTATCAAAATTGTTCTATTTTTTACCTCTAATAGTTATTTCGTTCTGATTTTCGAATTTTTTTTTATTTAAATTCTATTAAAAAGTGACTAATTTTTCAAAATTTTCTTCGGCGGTCCCTATCGGGACCGCCGGAATATAAAAACCTTTTTTCCTATTGGGACCGTCGACACTAGCCAGTAAATTTTACAAAAATATTTAAAAAACCGATTTCCTAAGGAAGAAGCCCTGAAATTGAAAAATTTTTCTCCGACGGTCCCTATTAAAAAGGTCCAATGTGTCCAGTCTGGTCAAAAAGTTTTTGCAGGACATTCTAGTCCGAAATTATAAAAAGCCTTTGTATAAATTTTATTCTCTATCTCTTAGTATTTTTATTTTTGAAAATCAAAGAATAAGTTTGAACTTTTCCCGAAAACATCGAAAAATATGGTATTTCTGGGAAAGTTCGAATAAAAATACCAATAGATAAAATTCTGCACAATGGCTTTTTATAATTTCGGACTGGCATGTCCTACAAAAAAGTTTTTGACCAGACTGGCCACATAGTGCAATTTTTTTAACGTCCTAGCACCGATTTTTTCGACAACATATCAAATCCGAACACCCAAAACCCAACCGAATACCGACCGATCCGGACTAATATTTACTTTTTATGATTTTGACTTAAGCCCCATTCTTTATAACCGTGTTGGGTCGTTTGTAAAAAATGCAATTAAGGGCATTTGCAAAAAATCGGCAATTAAGCGTAATTTCCTGTAAAAAACTTTTTGTAAGACTTGTTAGACAAAAAGTATAAAAGGCAAAATTGTGCAGAATTTTATGCTGATTCGAATGGTATTTTTAATTTTTCGAAATACGGCCAAAAAGTTCGAAATATCCCCTAAAAACTCTAATTTTCGGTAATATTTCGAATTTTTAGCCGAATTTCGAAAAAAAATAAAAATACTATTCGAATCAGCGTAAAATATTGCACAACTTTGTCTTTTATACTTTTTGTCTAACGATACAAAAAAAAAGTTTTTACAGGGCATTACGCTGAATTGCCGATTTTGTACAAATGCCCTTAATTGCATTTTTTTTACAAACGACACAGCACCCTTTATAACGCGGCTAACATGTAAGAGGCATAGTAGCCTGGCATTAAAAAATATTCATTTTTTAAATATAATTTGAAACGAAATTCTCTGTCTCATTTTTTGATACTATTTTCGTTCATTTTCAGCATATATGACTTGAAAAATTGGAACATTCTTTATGGCAACGAGTAAATTAGAAAATGAGCCTTTTAAGCCTATTTGAATTAGCAAAAAAAAAGTCATTGCCAAAATACACTGCTTGGCCAAAATCACTTTTTTGCAGTAGTCCAATTTTACTTATTGTATATCACATAAATATATAGGTATATAAAAAAGAATAAAATAATTGGTTGGAAAATAGAGCATAGTTATGAATTTTTAAAAAGGCTCTACGAAGAGGTCTAAAACTTATGTGACACCCTATAATAAGCATATGCTCATTTTGTAACTAATTTTGGCTCTATTTTCTGTTTGCGATTCTTTTAAATGCTATTTAATGGTCGAATTCAGCGATCGACATCCATGCATTACACACTTCTCATTCTATTGTTCATTTCATGCTGCTTAACATGGTAAAACTGGTGGAGTGGAGGGCCAGGGTATAAGGGTGCTGGATCGTTAAAAAAGTGGCCAATGTGGCCAGTCTGACCAAAAACGTTTTTTAAGAATTATAGATCGAAAATATAGAAGCCATTTTGCAGAATTTTATGCTCGATCTTCTGTTTCGAAATTCGAACAGAATTCGAAATTTATCGATTCTTTGTTCGAATTTCGATGGTATTTCACGAATATTTAGCTTTTTATTCGAATTTCGAAAAATTAAAAATACTAGAAAATAGAGCATAAAATTCTGCAAAATCGTTTTTATACTTTCGACCTAACAATTCCTAAAAAAAAAGTTTTTGGCCAGATTGGCCACATTCTACATAAATCTTCTAAATACCTTATTAGGCCTGCGCGAAGTTACAGAAAACTCTTTTATGATGTTAAATGAATAACTTTATGCATTTTATTTCTCTAAATAGTTTTTTATTGAAGAGCAAGGTGTTTGGCATCTCCAACCGGAGCTGCCGTGGATATTTTTGAACATTAATGATTTTGAAAGAATTTGATTATTTTAAATTTTTTTGTCGAATGCGAATGATCATTATGTTTCTTTCGGCTAAGCTTCGATTCAATACAGTAAACCTCTCCCGAATGAATACCAATTATGTACCGTATTATCACTATTAAGTCCCCATCTTCCATTGGGAACCCACCCTTCAATAGACCTCCTCCCTCTTCAGAAGGGTTGGAAAATAAGACCTCAGGGTCTCCAAATAGAGTTTTATGATTCGATCGGTCTGTATCCGACTGAAAATTTGATTCGATCCGATAGCCGGTTTGATTCTACTGACCAATCCGAAACCGCCTTGATTCGAACCGATAGCCAGTTCAGATTCTACTGACCAATCCGAAACCGCGTTTTTATTTGGTGTAAATAAAACATTGTTTCAGCATAAAGGCTCCAATGGAAGAAGCTGACCAGCAGCAGTCGCAGCAGCGACACCCGAAAAGAGCCGGATTCTTTGTAAGTGTATGGACTGAAAAACACCAATGGGTACTGGTGCAGTTTACATCTCCATTTTTTGGCTCTACTCTAGTTTAGGGGTCCCATCTACTTTTAGGGGTTCCATCAAACTTTAGGGATCCCATCAAATTTTAGGGTCCAATCAAACTAAGGGTACAATAAAAATTTTAAGGGTCCAATCGATTTTAAACAAACAATTTTTGAAAATTTTGAAAAAGAGCTGATGAATTGTTTTAAAGTTAGAAGCTCATCAAAATTGATCTAGAATCAAATTTTACAAACCATTAATTAGTCTAACTGTAAGATTTAATCAAATCAATATTTCTAACTAAAAAATTGATAATATGTCATTTGACACCTAATTTGCAGCTAAAATTTTTCTTACACAGACTGACCAAATCCATATTGCAAAAATTTAATTGGACCCTTAAATGATCAAGTTTCAGAGAGTTATGAATTAAATTTAAGTTATTCAAATTGGCTAACTCGCTAAAAAAATGATCACAAAACTATTTTTTGGCCCATTTTTCAATTGTGCACTAAATTTGTAAATTAGATTAGTTTGATTAAAATTGAATTTTAATAGCTTTATCGATTGATATCAAGGATATAATCATAAAAATTGTTTCTCAAAAAATTACATGGTGATTAGTTAAGTGATGGATTTGGTGATCAACTGTGAAGAGCGTCGAAAAAATTCATTGCCTCTTAAATAGGATTATTGACATAAGGACATTTTATTTAGGTAGACCACTTTTACTTTTAGACATTTTTGTTTTAATGAATTTCATATAATTTTATATCTAAAATTGTTTTTTTTCTCAATCTCCATATTCTTTTTTAAGGAATTTGGGGTTGAAAATAAGCATATCATAAAATTAAGAACAAATCGGGATCATATTAGATGAGGAATTTTGGGTGTCTTTAATGAAAATACTTTCCACATTTGCATTACATAATTGGTGAAAACTCATTGTATATAGGGAGCTGACGGTCCCGATATGGGCTGCCGGAAAAAAATTTGAAAATTAACACCTGATTTTCTTTGCAAAATTAGTTACCTTTTAAATAAATTTTCCAAAATCCCAAAAATCAGGAGAAAATAAGGACATGAGTGCAAAATCAAGACAAATCTGATAAATCAGGACATATCCGATCCCTGAATTAATTCCCTCTTCTTTACTGATGAAATTCAACAATTTGATTGGCAAAAGTCCATTGACAAAAATGTTTAGGTAGCCGTCCGTCCGCCAAAAATTCTTTCATTATCGCAATGCACCTGTGACAACATGTGTGCCGATGCAGGATGCGGTCCTAATTGTCATTGCCCAGGGCAATGCGGTGGCGCTTGCTGATTTTACTTGAATTTGAATGTGATTTTGAAAGAACAATTAATTATGGACAGATATGTAGATTGTTCATTATGAAATGGGAAAATTGATATTGGTTTTTCATATCCATCGGAATAAATGATAATGAAAATTCTCCATCAAGAAATGCAAAAAATATGCACAGCAACATACAGATCGAGAAATTTCTTTCGGTGTCCATAGGATCCTTCTCTGACCGAATTTACAGTGTTTGCCAATGTTCTCTCTCATTTTTCCTTTATTTCCTCGCCGCGAAAAGACAATAAAAGATAGAAGAGAAAATCATTCGCTTCATATATATTGTTTTCCTTTGGACTTATGGACACCGGTTGGAAAACCTTGGGCTGTAAATGAAATTCAAGAATTTTTCCTACATTACCAGAAAGGTCCAACCCAAAAACAAAAATCCCTTAATATTGCGTAATTGCTCTCCACATTATTGGCATTTCCCATGTTATTAGAGGACAAGTATCGAATGGAGACAATTGTTTAAAGATTATCGAACCAAAATTATTTTATAGGACTAAATAAAACTAATAATAGGAAATGTTCTATGATAATTACTATGTATGAAATAATAAACAATATAAACATCTGATGTGAGTTGTGGGGGTATAAAATACTTACAACCAACGTATTTTCTTTAAAAAATCCCCTAATTTTTCCATACTCGTCAAGGTGTCTTAATTTAGGGCAGAATCTTATTTTGGTGAAGGGTCCAATTAGAAGTAGAAAAGTTTTTCTATAAGCAAAAAATGTTTTTTTTTAAATTTTTATTATGCAGGCAAAAAATGGACTCAGGTTTGGGCTTGGCCTTTGTTTTAGAATTTCCTTTTTTTATTGGCGCCAGATAATTTTTCCAAACTAATTATCCGTCAAATTCTAATGTGTATCGAACACAACAAGCTTTTAAAAATGCTATGATTGATGATTCGGTGCTAGATATTTAAAAAAGAGACCAATCGGAGGGGTTTACATAAAAAACATGGCCAATTGGACAATCTGGTCGCAACTTTTTTTTCTATGCTTATTAGGACGATGATATAAAAGCCATTCTGCAGAATAGTACGATCTATTTTAAGGTATTTTTTTAATTTCGGCCAAAAAGTTCGAAGTTTTTCGAAAATATTGAAAATAGGGTTTTCCAAAATATCGAACAATAGTGTTTTCCTTTTTTGTTCAATTTCGGATAATTAAAATTACCTGAAAATAGAGCATAAAATTCTGCAGAATGGCTTGTTATATCTTGACAGTATCATTCGCAAACTTTTACCTATTATGTTAGGGTGTCATTGTTGGCTCATTTGCGTGCCATTGTTGGGCATTTGAGTTTCGCGTTGTGCCTGAGTTGTTAAGCCAGCAGAGGTGTCCACACGACGTACAATGAACAATCTGCCATGATCACCGTGGTCACCGGCAGGAATAATTCCTGCTGCTGTTCTCCGCTTCAGCATACTTTTGTAGGCTGTCCGATAAGATTTGCTGTAATTTGAAAGGACATTAAAATTTATATAAATTAACTGGTCGTCGATTAGGTCCTTAGCGTGGTGTTTGGTCTATCACTAAAACATAAAAAATTAAACTACTCCATTAAATTGAATGATTTATCCTGTTTTTCAATGTTTCAAAAGATTATTTGACAAGTAAAAAACCTGGTGCAGAATAGAATTGGCGCTCCACTGGCCGATGCCAGAATGGGTATGAACATAGAATAAAAACTGTCCCAAAAAAGGGTGATGCTGTTGTACAGAGCAGATTGCTGTTGTAGTAATGGGGTACCCGCACGGGAGTCACCGAACAATTTGAATAAGCCCAGAACGAAGTATTGGTGAAACAGAAAAGAGAGATCAGTGATAAGAGGCAGCATCCAGCCAATGATGATGGCCAGTGAAAGGATGAACAGGGTCCGCATCATTTGGTTAATGAATTTATCCGCATCGGTCATGATTGCACCTGCAAATTGTTCATGTGTTTTAGACTTGCAGTTCATTGAGCAAAAAAATTGCCTATTTTTCTTAAAAAAATATGTTTTTAAAGTTCGAAAACATTTTCTAAACATTTTCTCCGGTGGCCCCTATCGACCCCAAAATTAAGACAACTCGAAGCTCTCGGGTTTTTTTTGTCGAGAATAGTTTCGGGTTTTTGCTTTTCGATTTCGAATTTTCCGTTTTGGTCTGGATTTGATTTCGTTTTCTAATTTTTTGTACATCGCACCTTTTTGCCGCTTTACTTTTTACTTTTTTTCTTGGATGAGATGGAAGAATAAGATGGAGAATAGCATTACCTATTTACTTTTTATGGTTTTCGCCCCATGGTGATTAAATTTTTCAGTATTTTCCCTCTGACAGAATTTTTAACGCTCCATTTGGCAGCAGTTTTTGAAAAAATCATGATTAGTTATATTTGCGCTTTCTCAGAACTCAACATTGTGTTTATTTAGGTTGCATTTTTATTCGAATATTTTCGTTTTGAAATATAGCAAGTTTGCCTGTTTTTACGAACTTGCCTTTTTGAGATAACGCAACTGCTTGCATATTTTGAACGGATTTGCTTTTTGAGATAACGCATAAACACGGATCCAAAAGGAAACAAGAAATTACCGAATATAGGCGCAAAAATTCATAATAATAAGAAATTAATCCTGAAATTTTATGTCTTAACTTTATGAAAAAGAGCCTTAAAGGAAAATAAACCTTTTGGAATACCGCTAATTAAAAAAACAAAGCTAGATCTTTTTTTAGATAATATAATTTTAATAGAATTATATTGATACCAAGTTTATATATTTATATTCGTCCTCTCTTAAAAATAATCTTGAAATTTTACATATATCTTAATTTACTTTAAGTCAAACCTATATTTTTGGGCAATGAACAGCAATGAATGAATCTAATTGGGATGATCTTATTGAAGGCTCTCGGTGCTATGTCATTCCCTCACAAATGCCAAAAAGAGCGCTACTAAATTAACGCTAAAAAGAATAAAAATAAAGTAAAAATTGTAAATATTTGCACATTAAAATTAATTAAAAATGTAGTACAGACTGCTACTTAGGGTGTAACATAAGTACGCGACCCTCTTCAAAGATTTCGTAAAAATATTTTTTTAAAAAATCAAATTAAACTGAATGAAACCTTCAAATAATTATCATTATAATCTATGATAATTAGCACTTTTTACATATAAAATTAATTTCGAATGTATAAAAATTAAGGGAAGTTATTAACAAAATTACCATCTGGGATCATTTTTGATATGGTTTGGTTGGACTATGTTTTTCCCGATTATGGAATGCGTTAAAGAATCAGTTCAAATGGCTATTTGATAGAGGAATATTTGGCGAATATTTTGGTTAAAAAAGAGATTCTCAATAAATCTATTTAATATTTTTTCTGGGGGATTTTTTTGAAACATCGATTCTGAGCCAACCTGCCAAAAAAATATTCCATAGTAAAAATGACCAAAACAAGTTAAGAGAATTGAATTTTTGAAGTATTTTACATATTAATGCACCATTAGATTGATTCATAATGGTTTAATCCTCTGAAAAAGTCACAAAGTTGAGATTCACATTTTGACCCCTGAAAATGGCCAAAATTTTGAGGGGTTTTGGCGACCTCATATTACCCTTTATTGTATTTTTAAAAATTTACTTTTTGTGGAATAAAAGTGGGCCCCTTTGGGCAATTGCTTAGTGCAAATTTTAGGTTTCCAACTTGGAGGGATAGTTCAGCTATTTTTTATAAAATTTATAACTTATTTAAAATGTTGATTAATATTGACTTTTTCAATCAAAAATAAAGAAAACATTTTGTTCTTCAAAATAAAAAAAAAGTTGACAAAAATTGACAGCCAAATTTCTAAGTTATGAATTTTTTAAAATGTCCCTATTAGGAGGGTCGCGAACTTATGTTACACCCTAAGTAATTATTCCCAATCGTGAAAACTCAGGCTTAAACTAATTTAGGAAAATGTTTTTGGTGTCAAAAGATAGAACATAAATAGCATAATTTATCTACTAAATGAGTACTCCTAATTGAATTGGGCAAATTAAAATTTTAGCCAAGTTAATCAATTATGCCAAGAATAGACTACCTAATAAATTTGTGAAAAATTTTTTGGCACCAGTGAGGTAATGACGCAGCACGGTTTGGGTAATTCAAGATTTTGCATGTTTTGACTTTTGTATTTTTGGCAAATTAGCAAGTTAGAATTTTTTAGGGATGTTGTTGTAGATTGTCGCTCTGGGTTGGGCTCCAGCAGATAGATTTAGGTTGGTAAGTTTGGTTGGGCTTAGCTTGATTATTAGGTATGGCTTAATAATTAGTTAGCTATATCTTTGTACTGTATAGTTTTGTGAATATTTTGAGTTATGTTTTACGCCCTAAAACTATTCATTTTTACGACCTAAAACCAACCTAGCGAATGGCTACAATTCAATAGAACCCAGCTCATTAAACCCAACAGCCGAAAACTTTTTTTAAAAACTTTTTTTGAAGTTTGCTAGCCTAATACAAAAAAACAAATATATGCAGAATTTTATGCTCTATCTTTTAACATTTTCAATTTTTCATATTTCCGCGCAAAATTGTGAAAAAGGCGAGAACTCGTTGTTTTTTGAAATTTTCAAAATTTTTCGCGGAAATTTGAAAAATTAAAAAGGCTAAAAGATAGTGATAAAATTCTGCATATATAGGCTAGCAAGCTTCAAAAAAAAGTTTTCGTCTGTTGAGTTCTAAAGTGATTGGTTTCTATTGAGCTGCACCATACCGAATAAATAGCGGCATAAAAGACGAACAAAAATGAGAACATAATTCAATACTGCCAACAGCAACAAGACATAACTGATCGAAGTTTTTAACTTGTTTATATACAAGGTTGAATTGCAATACAATCTATAATTGCCTTCTCCACTGAAAAAAACAAGTTAATAAGCATAATTATTTTGGGAAATATTTATAAATTTATTTAAATATTACAATCCCACAAATTTTCATCAATATAGCAATAGACAAAAAGGAGATAGAAAGATCCTTTATATAAAATATTTATATCCTCTACTATTAAGTTGTCTGATGAGTATGAAAATTGCCTATTTTTACATTATATTAAATAGATAATCATTAAATAAATAAATAAAATAATCTCAATAATTAATTACAGATTATATAGATAAACACCAATCTGTAGTGAGCTTCTATTCTGCCACATTAGCATGTAATTGTTCATAGCCAGACCAAATGTTATGGCCGTAAAGACAGCAAACAAAGAGAATTTTTTTGCCAAAGAAGTTTGAATGTTCATTCTGAAAAATAACAATAACAACTTTGCTATCCAGTGGATAAAGGACTTTTGTTGGGTTGTTCTTATATCAGATCGATATTTTGTTTGTTTTCTGTTAATTTTTCGTGGTGGGTCATTTCTTAAAAAGTGCAATATTGATTATTTTTCCCAATTGACGGGCGTTTCTTGAAAAAGTGCAAAAATAGGCGTTTCCTGAAAAAGTATTTTTAAATGGCAGAGAGAGACAGATGAGCCGCTGACAAAGAGTTTTAGATGTTTAAAATTCTGAATAACTAATACTATTTTTCGACGAGTTTATTTTAATACGTAGTATATTTTTTATCTTTTCATTTAAATCATTGAATTTAATCGAAGGCCATCATAAATTTTAATTATGCCAAAATAATGTAGCTGGAGACTCACAATCAGGGAGGTAAATTTTTTAAATCAGATACGTGCAAACTTATTAATTTGAACCAAAATTTTGAATTTTATCGATGGTCTTGAGAAGTATAATTTCGGAGCTATTAAATTGTGATTTATCATAGTACTAGAAAATTTTTAACAAAAAATAGGACTATGCTGTGTGGATTATTTGGGGTTATAATATTTTCCTAAAAAATCTATTTGATTTTTTAATAACGAAATTATTAGTTTTTTTAATTTTTTTTCATCTTTAATCATTTAGTGGTATCGAATCATGCCTTTTCTATCCCTCTCTGCCATTTTGCACTTTTCAAGAAACGACCATTTTTGAACTTTTTCAAGAAATAACATAGCAACTAATTTTTATCTCACTTAATAAACTTATTTTCTGTGCACTCATAGCCATAAAACTACATATATTTTGATGCGATGTGTCCGAGTATCCTTCTACATATTTTCGCTGGCTTTTCTCCCACTTTTCGCATGACATTGATCATTTAAGTGCATCTTTATCTTTACCGAAGAGATAAAAGATATATAAAACAATAGCTTAAAAATACAAGTAAAAAATAAAAAAAATTCAATGGCCATGAGTGAGTAATTATAGATCAACCACCTATTATTATAGAGCTTGTAAAAATATCGGCTAAAAATCGCAAAATAAACATATAAAATATCGGGCAAAAATCGCAAAATATCGGCAAAAGTTAGTGAAAATATCGATATAATTTTAAAAAATGGGTAGGAAAACCATCTAAAATAATTCAAAAAAAATTTATTCTTGGTTAAAATTGCAAAAAGGAGACATTTCTCATTACAAGAGTCTTAATGAAGAAAACTGGCCAAAAACATGAATACTTTATTTTCCAAACTAATGGAAAAAAATAATCTGAATTCAAAAAATTTTGAGAAATTTTTCAAAAGAATTTTGATTGAAAATTTTCTGATTTTATTGCATGTTTGTTTAAGAATTTTTCAAAAATGGCAAATATCGACGTAAATATCGAAATACCGGCATAAAGTCTTAAATACAAATATATCAAAATATCGAAAATATCGACAAAAAAATGATTACTTTGGACTAAAATTAAGCTAGAAATGTTTTTTATTTGATTTTTTTCAAGCCCTAATTATTAGGTCAATTTTTCCTAATTTTAAGTCATACACCTAAAGCAATTTTTGATGTTAAATCTGATTCTAAGATTAAATTTTAACATTATCTAAATAAAAATCTAATATAAACAGAATCATAAAAAGTAACTTTGCAAAAAATTACCAGCTTGGCCATTTGTGGTCTAAAACTCTTTTTGGAACTGCCTAGCTCATCAGTATAAAAGGCAAAGAAAATGTTTAATTATTTGATCACTGAAGATTTTTTTTAGAATTTCCTAACTTTTGAAAAATTTGAAATTTTTCCGGGAAGTTCGAACAATAAATGTTGATTAAAAGACATTTGCCGTTTATTTTGCCGTTTATTGTATTGGTAAAACAAGCTTCAAAAAAAAGTTTTAAGCCTGCTGATTGACCAAAGTGACACTTTTTAATGGCATAGCACCATTCATACCTTAACGGTGCCAATGTGATGAACAATCTTTCCAGAGAGATCAAATAAAGCGTCATGAATGAGGCGAATGACGCGACTGTTGAAATGAAACTTGCGATCATGCAAACGCGAAAGTTCACCACAATAACACTGAACAGGGCTGCCAAAAAATTGACCAGAAACAGGCACATTGTGAAGAGTTGGCATAACGCATCGAAGGCCAGCAACCAGTTGCTGATGATGTGATCTTTGCTGAACAGATTAGAGTTGGGAAAACTTTGAAATTTTTGGATTTCTATTTGGTGATGGGAATGAATATTCGGTTAGCGCATTCGAGGAGTCAAACTTGTGCACATAATACCTATACCTAGGTCGTAACCAGTGTTTGTGTGATCCACCAAATTATGATCTGATCCATGATCTGATCCTTATCTGATCTGATCCAGGCTCCTGGATCAGATCAGGATCAGATCATTTTTGAAATCCTAGGATCAGATCAGATCACGTCCGGATCACTTTTTTCACGTGATCCAAAAATGATCCAATTTTTCAAAATTTTCATCAAAAAATAGGAATTTTTCCCAAAATTTTCGCCAAAAAATAAAAAATTTTTCCAAAATTCGTAAGAATCGGAATTTTTTCCAAAAAAATCAAAATTTTCGACAAAAATACAATGTTTCTCAAAAGTTTCCAATTTTTTTGAAAATTTCTAGGGATTTTTGACAAGGATTTTTTTTTATAAAAATACAAATTTTGTGGCAAAAATCCCAATCCCAACCCATTATTAGATAAAATCAAGACACATATTACTCGTGCGATTAACAGTGCTTTTTAATTATTTTTA
>LDKF01000451.1:47628-67220 GCA_001026735.1 Rotylenchulus reniformis
TTTTTTTTCTCAATTCAAGAGATGAGAACTCATATATAGTTAATCGAATTTTTGAAAATTTTTCTTTTCTCCAAAGTAACAGAGGATCCTGTACATTTACACATTGTTGGGAAAATCACAATTTTTGGCTCTAGCTGTCCGGCTTCTGCATTCAAAATTTACGGCTACGGCTCCGTAAGAAAAAAACTTCGGCTCCGGGCTCCGCTCTGGCTCCGATCCTTCAGAAATTTTGGCTCCAGCTCCGGAGCGGGGCCTAAGTTTTTCCGGTGCTGGAATGTTAAAAAAACCGCCAAATAATTTAGTCTGGCCGAAAATTTTTAGGACTTACAAGGTCGAAATTATAAAAAGCCATTGTGCAGAATTTTATGCTCTATCTGCCGGTATTTTAATTTTTCGAAATTCGGTTTTTTGTAGTTTTAGGAGATATTTTGAACTTTTTGTTCAATTTTCGAAAAATACAAACTATCAGAAGATAGTGAAAGAATTATGCACAATGGATTTTTATAATTTCTGTCTAGCAAGTCCAAAAAAAGTTTTCGGCCAGACTGTAGCATGTGGCGGTTTTTTAATGTTCTAGCACCTAGCACAGCTTTTCCCAACACTGATTTACCGCAAAATTATAAAGCATAGATGCGAATCTTCTTTAACATACATGTGACGGAATGTGACAATTAAGATGCTGATATTGAAGCAGGCAGATAGCAATGCAAGTATGCCCGGAACAATGACTTGCGGAACAAATGGCAAAATAACGTCGGGTAGGAGTTTCAACCAATTCATCTTATAAAAATGTTTTGTAAATTTTAGGGAAACAAACATAGAAATCCAAATTTAGAAAACCAAAAAATAGTTCGACTCGGCCTATCCTGGACCTCGAAGGTATATAAATTAGTTTTTAAACATAAACATAATGGAAAATTTTTTAGTATACATATCTTACCGTAAAACCTGTATTAGAACGCCCCCCCTGCATTTGAACACCCCCCTCAAATAGACCGCCCCTCTGCAGAGGTATTGAAAAATATAACACCCCCCTGCAATTGAACACCCGGGTGTTCTATTTAAATTTGTATTTTTCATAAGGTAAAACAAAAAAAAATCAAAATTCAATGGAATCATCGCTGTCAAAGTCTCTTTCATCTCGTTCTAGATCAATTTCATCAGCAATTTCTATAGATTCGAGCATTTCTCATCTTGGTAAAATTTTAGGATGTATTACTTTTTTTCAGAATCCCGTTATTAAGGTTTGTACCTATTTTTTGGCCCAGGAATTCATTTTTAGGACTGTATTTTGGTAATTTTAATTTTAGCTGTTGAATATAATATTCCCCATATACCATATATTTTGAATATAAAAATTTTTTGGTTCGTAAATTATAAAAAAAAATTAATTTTTGTCTGATAAATAGTTTAAGAAAAAAACTAATTTTACATATTATTACCGGTGGGAATTGAACCCAAAATTTAGAAAATGCAATCTGGAATACTATCCTCTAGGCCACTGGGGAAGACATTAGTGTGTATGACTTTTCAGCACTGATTGTTATGCAAATTTTTTCCCTCAAAAATTTTCTCTCTCAAAAAATGGAGTCGAAAAATAATACTCCCCTCTCCATCGATGAGGTTGAAAAATATAACACCCGGGTGTTCTAATACAGGTTTTACGGTAATTATGTTTTTAATCGATATTTCGTGTAGCAATAAGATTAGTAATTGGGGCTTAATTCATTAGACTATTTATATTACTAATTAAAGGTGGTTAAAACACAATACATTACTTTTTTCAGTGTTTTTAGTACTGAGCATGTGCACTGGTACTCCTCGACTAAAATATACTGTATACTAATACTGGGTTATTATGTACAATATATTTTACTGTGCCCATTTTTGCACCTCTAAGAAAGACAAAGGTCGTTTCCTTGAAAAGGGTCGAAATGAATTAATTTAAAAACAAAAATTTTTTGAAGCTTGTTAGTTCAAAGAATTTTCTGCTCTGTATTTTGGTATTTTTAATTTTTCGAATTCCCGAAAGTTTGAAATTTTTCAAATTTTCACGAAAATTTCGAACTTTTTGTCGGAAATTCAGAAAAGAAAAAATACATAGAGCATAAAATTCTGTACAACTTTGTTTTTTATACTTATGCGCTAACTAGCTACAAAAAAATTTTGTTTTTAAATTAATCGATTTTGACCCTTTTCGAGGAAATGACAAGGCACCCTTGTCTCCAACTTGCCCTAAATATGGGACAATATGATATTAAAATTTTCAGTCTCAAAAGAAATTATAGGAGGATTTTGAAGATTTTTTCGACTTTTTTTTAAGAAATTCGCACAATTATGAAATTTTTTTCGACTTTTTAAGAAAATTTCGGAAAAATTGCTATGGGAACAAATTTGAGGGTCCAAAAAATAGTGCTCCCCTTTCCACCGCTGAGGTTAAAAAATATAGGCACCCAGCATTTGAAGCACCCCCCCCCCTCAAATAGACCCCTCTCCTCTGAGGAGGGGATGAAAAATATAGCCCCCGAGGGTTCTAATACAGAACATACGGTATACATATTTTGTATAAAATGCTCACCAGCCTATATGAGGTTGTTTCCAAATAGAACTTCTGGCCACATTTGGCGTATTGCCATTGTCGCGTTATGGGAGTGATAATCAAATTTTCTAGCAGAGTTATATTGGCGTACAGTGCGTCTAGCCTATCCACCGGGCTGCTAAGATCCGTCAGAGTCATGTTCAAATATGTACAAAGTGTAGTGTCATTAGTGCTCATGTTGTCCATCTCTGTTGTAAATTCAATTTGGCCTTTTAAACGGTGTCTGCCCGATAGTTGCGGCCTATTCACTATAACTCGATTCAAATGAAAGCTAGAAAATCTAAGAATGGTTCAAAAAATAGAGCAAAAATTCGCTAAATATAAAATCCGTGCCCTAATCATAATAAAATAATACTTATAAGCAGATATTTTGAGTTGTATTTAATTATTTTTAATCAAATATTTATAAAAAAATCGGTGAAGACCCCTCTAAATTTTTGGGTCGGTTCTATCGGTTATATGAGATTCAGTCTAAAAACAAAAAAAATCGAAAAATTAAAAAAAGCTTTCGGTCGGTTATTTTTTCGGTTAAAAACCGGAATCGAAAAAAACCCGAAAAAAACCTACATTAACCGAAACGATCCCTATGGTCCGGGGTAATAGCTCGGTTTGTACCCCTCTTTTCCCCACCCCTTTTTTTTGAAATACTTAAGTAAATTCGATGTCCCAAAAATGGCCCAAAGTCACAGTTTTTCGGCAGTTTTTGATGCTGAATCCGATTCTGGCGTCCTTTTTGAAGTCCTGCGTCATCTAACGCAACTTTTTGACTTCTTGGCCATATTATCATAAAATGTATTTTATCTTAAAAATTGAATTTTGAAAAAAAAATTGGCGTCAAAAAAAAGTGATGACACAGGACGTCAAAATGTACACCAGAATCGGATTCAGCGTCAAAAACTGTCCTTAGGATGTGATTTTGGGCCATTTTTGGGACAACGAATTTTTTTTCAAAAAAGGGGGGATGATGGTACAAACCGAACTATTACCTGGTCTGCTAATGTGAAAGGACTCACGTCAGCACGAGATGGAGAGTAGAGAGTACAGAAAAAGAGAAAAACATAAAACCCCAACAAAATGAAGCTAGTGGTTTCCCCCATTTTATATATGTGTTTTTCTGTGGACTATAAATTAATATAAATTCCGAGAATATGATGAAGAAAGGGCGGGAAAGCGTGATAGGACGGACTTTGGCATTTCATGCCACACAAAGCGCTTTTAAAAAGTGAGAAATTAAAGCATGCACTGAGGGTCATTGGACAAAGAAATTAAAATATGTACTTTATCCTAGGGTGACAGGAGGAACCAGAGCTGGATCGGTTCTGCGAAAAACGGGAATTTGGAAGGGAGCTTGAATTTTATGCAGCTCGACTCGAAAATGAAAATCCACCCTCAGATAGAGTTCACCAAAATGGATACCTATGTTCGATAAATGGTTAGTTTATAGGGAAAATCACAGTCAGCAAAATTCATTTCTCCAATATCGCAACTGACAAAAGTACAACTAATAAATGTTATTCAATTTCTTCACCGAATACAAATTTAATAATAAAATTTTCAGTGTAAAGCTAATAAGATTCCAACATCACCTGAGCCGATGTATTCGCGCTACAATTAATTTTAATTTTGTTGAAATTAAATCAAAACGATTTAGAAATAAAAGCCTCGCCTTCGGAGCCACGCGCTCTAGTATAATTCCAGGAGCAGAGTGAGGGTGGTGAACTTTAATACAATACTTTGTGATGCCTGAAGGAAGCGGGTGTGGTAGGAAGTGGGATAAAGGAACGGGAAGGACCAATGAAAAGTTTGATCTATGTTGGAAAAATAGAAAATTAGATAGAAACTATATTATCTTATTCAACAACCTCGAAAACTCTTGGAATTAATCTGATTACTGCCATTGATCAAATTAGAATCGTGCTGGGTCGTTAGTAAAAAAGTGCAAATAGTGTCGTTAGTAAAAAAAGTGCAAATGCTGGCGAGGGATGGGATGAGTCGCTGATTATAATTACTACTAAATGTCTAAAGGGGCATAACGACTAATTAATGACTAAAAAATATCAAAAAATAATAATTGAAAAATTGAATAAATAAATTTTAAAAATCCTATAAAAAAGACGAATTACAGACCTCTTAAATATGATGTAATCAGTTTTTAGGGGTCCAGAACAGTGGTTAGAACTAGGGCTGGTAGGGATCAGCGAAATTTTTGGATCAGGTTTCTGATCAGATCAATCGAAAAATCCTCGGATCGGGTTTCGAGTTTCGGATCAGAAAAAAACATCGGGAATCGGATCATCCGTTCCAGCCTTGATCAGAACTCGTAATCAATCGTACTTCGTACTCGTACCGTACTCGTATTACAAGTACGAAGTACGAGGACCTCGTAAAAAACGGTACGAATACGAAGTACGAGGGGTCGAAAAGAGCTGTAAGAAGTATGAGCACCGAAGTACGAGGGTCAAAAAGCGTGGTACGAAGTATGAGTACGAGCAAAACTCAATTTTCGACCACTGGTTCCGACTCAAATATTTAGAGAAAAAATTCAATATTCTTTTCAAAGAATTTGTGATTTTAAAATGTAGAATAAAATTTTGCAATATTTTTTAGTATAATATTTTGATATTTTCAAGTTCTTGAATTTTCTATTTTTATCTGATGGCTTTGAAGGTATTGGATTTGAAAATAAATAATTCCAATGATCTCAGATCTAATAAAAATAATTAATCAGTTCAATATTGTACGTTTAAAAAACCCCGAATTTCTGATCCCTTAAAGTTGTGGTTTCAACCGGATTTTCGGGGAAAATTTTTCAAAATGAAATTCTTCTTTGTTTTTAAGGTTCAGAAAATTAAAAACAAAGATCCTAATTTTATTGAATCCTTATTTCTTCCAAAAAAAAATTTCTACGATTTTTAAAATTTATTTATTCAATTTTTCAATTATTATTTTTTGATATTTTTTAGTCATTATTTAGTCGTTATGCCCCTTTAGACATTTAGTAGTAATTATAATCAGCGACTCATCCCATCCCTCGCTAGCATTTGCACTTTTTTTACTAACGACACTATTTGCACTTTTTTACTAACGACACAGCACCAATTAGAAAGTTGATGCCAAATAATTTCCTTAAAAATAAAGCAAAAAAATCAAAATAACGATTTAACAATGCTGATGAAAAAAATCTAACATATTAAAACAAAAAAAATATATGATCAAAGAGACTTAATGAGAGATATTCATATTGAATTTTTCAATGAATTAATAAATCATCTAATCATTCCAGTTCAAAATTTTTTTATTTGACCTCTTTTTGACCTCTGTCCTTATTTCGTTCTGATTTTCAAGATTTTTATCGAAATTCCATTAAAAAGTGATTAATTTTTCTTAAGAAAAGGGACTATTTTTTCAAAATTTTCTCCGGCGGTCCCTATCGGGACCGCCGACGCCCTTAATACAATGAAATTTCTTTTAAGGTTGCCTCAAAAAACTGCCCAATTTTATTAAGAAATTGGTCTAAATTTACATATTTTTCTCCGGCGGCCCTTATCGTGGCCGCCGGCACCCCCTCTTAATAGAGTGAAATATTTCCAAAAAAAAAACCGCCAAAAAGTGAGCAAATTTCTCAAGAGAATCGCCTAAAAACTCAAAATTTTCTCCGGCGACCCCAATTGGGGCCGCCGGCACACAACTTGGTAAAAATTTGCCACTTTTTTTATAACCTCCGTAAATTTTCTGCTGACTCCCCCTCCGACCCCATCCCCACTTCGTAACAATTTTGGTCGACCCACCCCCCTATTTCAGGTATGTTCGTAATTTACTCATTTCTTCTCCCAAATTGTTGAAATTGATCATGTACGTGGTGAGAAATGCGATATTTGAAATAATATTATACAAATAAATTGATTTGCGATCGATATTAAAGCTTTTTACAAAATGTTCTGATTTTTGACCATGAAATCTGATTTTTTGGGCCTGATGTTCTGATTTTGAAAATTTCCATCTGGGAGCCCTGGTTTAATTATCCAAATACAGAAGCTTTCCAGTTTCCCAGATGAATCATCTGGGAAATTCAAATTCTATCAGAATTAGCAGGACTATAATATATAATTTTGATTTTCCCCGATGAATCATTCTTACTGGGCTATTTAGGTAAAAATTCTTCGTTTTTAATCAAAAATTATTTCTTGGCTTAATTGGGGAAAAGAAGTAAAGATAGGTGATCAACCCCGACTAGATCTTGAAATAAAATTAAAATATATTATGTATTAATTTTTTAATAATAAATTAATAATTACAAAATTCTTAATTTTAATAAGAATGGTTACAGATAAATAAAAATAACATTAAGATAATGAACCTTTTATGGAATTTTTATAATTATTGATTATAAATGAATCAAAATACAAGTTAAGTAAGGTAAAAATACCTAAAGGAATAATAATTGATTTAAACTTATTATAAATTCAATTTAAAAAATATAAGTACAATTTTGTATACTTTTTATGTTTTTCAACTCATTATTTTGATTAGAATAACTTTATAATGTAAAAATAAATTTTATTTTTAAGTATTAAAATTTTCAATTTAAATAAAAATGTAAAAAAAGTTAATAACTTTGTAATTTTTTAAGAGCATATAAATTGAGAGCATTTTATATAATAAAATTTGATGTCTATATAATTTTATATCATAAAATATATTGTTTATATCAATAATTATAATAATTATCAGTATTATAATAAATGAAAATTAAAATCATTTAAAAAATACTAAAACAAATTATAATTCTAACCAAAATTGGAATATTAAATAACAAAAAAATAATTTTTATTTACAACTATTTATAAATTTTTTTATTCTGATAAATGAAATACTAATATTAGTTATTAGTTGGAAGTTGCAGCATTTCGTTACCACTATCTACTATTAAAGTTGAGAAAAATTTTTTGCTAGCTCAAAGAGCTTGACTCAATTGACAAAAATCCTATTGAAAGTTTGTTCCGATCGGCTTTTCCCCTCACTAGACTCACAAGTTGTTGAAAAATTTAAATTATCAATACTAAGATATCCATTATTGAATATGCCTATATTTCGATAAAGAATTAAACACAGTTGTGGTTTAATTTAAATTATTTTTAAATTAAAATCAATAACCACGAAATCTCATTATTAATAAAAATAATTGAAAACAGTAGGAATTTTTTTCATTACAATTAATGTTTTAAAAATTAATCTCAGCAAAGAATAAGAATCATACAGAATGTTATAATTGCTATAAACATTTTATAAAATCATAATAGCAAATAATATAATCAGTTGGTAATAATAATCAAATTGATGATGAAAAAATATCAATTATTTATTTTTATGAGCATAATAAATACAAATGAATATCCATGAAAAAAGATTTTTTTAATTTAATAATTAAAAAATCAATTTAATATAATAATGATCTTAAATTAAATCATCGCGATGTCGTCTTGACGACTCTGGCCAACGATCACCGGCGACTGGAAGTGATGATGTGAAGTGGCAGCATGAGTTGTGGGATTCTCCTCTTTTCTGCTCTTTTCTGCTTCCCTCGTTATTATTTTTCTCTTAATTCATTTCATTTTTAACTTTTCATCGATGATTTAAAAAGTAATATACATATCTACTTAGCAATTAAAAATAAAAAACCAAAATAAAAAATAAATTAAAAATTGTAAGAAAAATAATCAAAAATAAAAACAAATACATCAATGATAAAGTTAAAGAGTAAAAACATTAATTTTGTAGGCATAAATAAAGCATAACGAGATATATATAATTATCGGATTAAAAAACAATAAAATTTAATTAACGAGAAATATCAAATTTATCAATAAAAATATTAGAAGCTCATCATTAAATAAATATTACGTAAAAATTCTAATATGAAAATATAACATTGTATAAATTAACTATGTTTCCTTAACTTTTTTCTGATTTGTTTCTAGTCATAAGCTTTTTAAAATTAGTAAATAAGCAAATTAATTATTTTATATAATAAATAATTTATCAAAATTTTTCACAAATAAAAATCATACAGTTTATATATTATTTTAATTGCTCTTATTAAAAATATTCCTATAGATCACATTAATTTGATTCTTGCATAAATTTATATAAATTTCTTAATTTTTTTAATTTTATATAATACTTAATAATTCTGATGTAATATATAATATAAAATTCCTTTAAGTAAATGAAAGATAAAACTAAAATAGAGTCCAAAACTGATAAATTAATTTTTATATATATAAAAATAATAAAATTTTTTCGCAAATAAAAACCATAATAGATAAAACGGAATAAAATAACACGAAACTCGATGTTATGGTGCCATAATACGATTCTATGCTATCATAATTAGCGAAGGGGAAAAGGAGATAAATTAAATAATAAAACTAATTATTTCTATAGATGAAAATCAAAAAATAAAAATAACCAATATTTAAATTCATTAATCTTTCGGGGTTGTAGAGGTATGAACATGGGATGATCGTAAATTTTTTCGACGACGTTTCCATATTCGTTCTCCACTGCGACAATGTGTCATAGTGAACTACACGCCATTATAGAAATCATTTACATACTTTAATAGGATATAATTAATATGCTATATAATAGTATATAAATTATTAAATAAATCATTATATAGAAAAACAATTTTTCATTGATCAAAAAATTAATTTTTTCTTAATTTATTAATTTATTATTATTATTATTAATTTTAAATTCAATTTCTTTAAAAATTAATTAATTTATTGCAGAACAGTGCAGAATGTTATATTATTTCTAAGAAAAGATTTGCTTATTCTTCTTAATTAATTAGAATTCATGTCAGATTCTTTATTCTAAAAGAAAGGCAGAAAAAAGAAAATTTTAATATTAAATAATCAGCTGAAATATCCTCATATAGAAAATTAATTAATTAAATTAAATTATTGAAATTANAAAATAAATAAAATAATTACGTTTTATTATGGTAGTGAACAGACGCCTTATTTAACGCATGACAAGCAGCTCTGGACAAAGTCTTAGGTATGTTTTTACTTAAGTAGATAATAATACTAAAGATTAATATTATTAAATATGGTAACGAATAAATAACAGAGAATGATCCGCAGAATTTAAATATTCTTTCAAGAGTAAACCAATACATTATCATTTTAATGAAAAATAATTAATAAATAAATAAAAATTTTACAAGCGAAAATTTATAAGGATATATAATATTATTTTATCGAGTAAACTTGAAAATATATAAAAAATTAAAGATAAAATAAATCCAATTGTCATTTATTATGTTTTTTGTCATTTTATTTTTAATAAATCAATTTATTTTTTGGAGCCTTGTGGAATAAATCGAAATCTCTAAGAATGAGATATAAAATGACATTAATTTAAAAAATAATGATTTTAAATCTGAATATGCATTTATTGTGTTATATTATTATGATGCTATAGTCAAATTCGGTTTAAATATTCTTAACATTATAATATATATTATTATTATATTTTTATCATTGGTATATCATCAAAAAAAGTAAATCAAGTCGTTATATTTAACAATGTGACTGATGAAATTTAATTGATGAATTTTTTTCATATCTATTTGAATTAAAAGAAAATATTAATTAATATGTAATTATATAAAATATTTAGTTGTTTAACAACAATAACTTTGATAAACAATGATTGTTCACGATTAAAAAATGTTTACTTTTATTTGAAAATTCACTATACGGGGTCACATCCCGAAGAGCAGTCAGCGACCGATTGCGTGACAATCAAACAATTTGAATAATAATTAGAAAATTAATAATAATTTAATATTACAAAATTAAATCATAATTTTATCATGAGATCAGCTTTTGCCACAAATGAACGGAGTTGAGGAACATGAAGGACGCATTAATTAATTTTAATTATTATGACTTATTACTTATTATTAATAAGTGTAAATCAATAAAAAACATATATTATTTAAAGGATTATTTTATCACTATAAAATATATAAAAATAAAAAAAGGTTTTTTTAAATGCTATTGTGGGGAAACTGCCCAACCTATTCGATGTTGAAAAATAGATGCCCAAATAAAAAATAATCTGGTTTTAAAACCTAAAAAAATTATAATTTGTCTTTATAATAAAAATAAAATTATTAGTATAATTTTGAATTTTCGAGTTATATTAAACATAATACATAAATATACCAGTGAAAAATTCGAATAATAGTTAAACCTGCATAATATTGATAGTTAGATCTCATAAAATTCTCAAAAAACATAACTTATTTATTATAAATTACAAATAAGAGAATATCAATAGTAGTAAGATAGAATTAAATATATTCTGAAAGATTTTGAAATTCTTCTAAAAAATTCTTTATATATAATTAAATACATTAAATTAAAAAGCACTAAGGACATTAAACTTGGTGGAATCTATGCTGTATTGAATTCAACGAAAAGGGAATATGATTGAACGGAATATTACTAAAAAATATATAAAATTTACGTAAATGATTAAGTACATATCCGATTATCGGGATTTTTTTCATTACAGGGCCAAATTGCCGTCTAACTTCAGCCAATTATTATTAACTGTCTTGCATGCAGAGATTTCTACAATGCAGTCAGCTCGAAGACCTGTTCATGCTCGACCAAAATATAAAAATGTTCAGAAATTCAGGATTCTCAGCTAATAGTTTTTTAATTAGTATATGAGAAAGAATACAATCAAGCGATTTATCTTTTATAAATATTAAATTTCATAAGAATTTAATTAATGAATATCTTAATGCACCTATATAGATCTATGCTAATAAATAATTTTAAAGTAAAAAAATTAAAAATGCATTAATAATCAATTAATATATTCAGAAATAAGAGATATATAATTAAATTTTTCTATGAATCTAATAATAAGATATAATATATTTTAGAAAACCTACCTAAAATAAAAAAATTAATTAATTATCTTCTACTTGAACTAAATATAAAATAATATAATAGAAATAAGGAAAAATTAATTTGAAAAACTTATTTATAAACTTAAATACATTAATCCTCTAAATAGAAATTATTTTTTGCAAAAAATTAAAATCAAATGAAATATATAAAAATAAAATCTAATCTTAAATAATAATTTTATATTAATTAATAAAAAAATAATTGAATTATATATATATTATTATATTATTACAAACAAAAATTTATTATTAAACTAATGTTTAAAAAACTGCATTAGGTTTCTTAGTTGCGAAACGAGCAACCACAGGAGAAACGGTTTTTAAAAAGTACAATTTTTTAATTTTATAATTTTAAAATTAATTTTTTATACTTTTTTTAGATTTATGTATTTGTTTAGATTTATTTTTTTATTACGATTTATTCTAAAACAAGACCTAATATCTTTAATTATCAATTATCAATAGAATATATGTTTGCACTCCAGCCATATTCTATAACTGAATCTATTTATAGATGCCTTTTCATATTAATTAAAAATTTCATATAAATACAAAATTATTAAATTTATTCTATTTTTTAATTTATTTTGAAGAATATAATCTGAAATATTGAAAATAATAACAGATTTATAAAATTCTTTGATACCACCAGACTTATCCAAAATTGATGCTAAATTTTTATTTCTTTTAAAAATAATATTTATTTAATGATCGATCATTAATTTTTATTAACAATACTACGATTTAAATAATAAAACTTTTTATTCAATTTTTAATGATAGCTTTATTTATAAAATTTATCAAATGCCTCTTTCTGTTAAAAAACATTGATACAAAATAAATATAGAAAAGGAATATAATTATTTTCTTTTAAGTTTGTTAATATTTTATATTTTAATTATAACTTATACAATATTATTATTGTTTTCAAAAAGGGCATTATATGCTGCATTTAAAAATATATGGATATCTTAATCATAAATCATTAATATCTATAAAGTTAGTCTAAATATGCTGCATTCGAAAGGATTCTATGCTTCCGAATAGATGCCAGAATCGGACCGTACACGGGTCTGGGAGGACCGTGAATATCTAGAACTTTGTGTAAAACGATTGTGTTCTGTAAAAAACCATGCATGTGCAATTTTGATTATCATAATGCTTCGTTCATTTCCACATAATGTTGGTGCGCTTGTCATCATAATAACACTTACAAGGGAGGTTCCCGAGGTGCCGCACCCCGATTGTTTCGGGACCCATTCCAATATATAGAGAACCCTCACTAACCGCGGCATTATCATATTCATTTGGGCTACAAATTGCTACGAATTTTTATATCAATTTTTTAACTAATTTTTCGACGTGCTTCAAGCGCGATTCGTCCTTGGTGCACGGGTCGTATAGACGCGGAAGTCGTTTTTTCATTAAACCATTTTTTGAATTCTATCACGTCGTTATTATTGTTTTTATTAAATATATTCATTTATCGACCAGTAATAAAAAAAGATACGTTAATTATTCCNTAGATCGGCTCGTAATTGTTGATTCGTTAAACAACAATTTATAAAGTAACAATTTTAAAGTTGAATTGAAATTATTTTGGAGAATCTGCTAAATGATTCAAATGGAATTGTTATTTATATATTTTTTAATAAAATTTACGTTAACCTTAATAATTTATTTTTTTATAATACTATATTTTTTATGCTTTTATACATAATTAATTTTTATAATTTTTTTTGATATCTTATTATTTAAAACTCGTTTCTGGTGTAGATATGACGATTAGAAAATAAGATAATAATCAATTCGTTTAGTCATTATTTTTTTATGAGTCCAAATAATTTTGCTGCAATAAAATTATTCAATATAATAAAAAATTAATTTATTTAAAATTTAATTTATGTAAGAACTTCTGATAAAACCTTAATATATTATTCAAGTTCAATTTCCAAAATTTTGCTTAAATTTTATTCTTCCTTCTATTTTAAACTAAATTATATAAAACCCATTAATACCTTAAAGGCTCAAGAGGACATTTCTACTTATTTTTTCTCTCATTTCATTAATATTATTAATAAATTTTTTAAAAGTATAAAAAAATTTAAAATATAATTTAAAATGATTGGGAAGATGAATTCCCAATCATTTTAAAAAGGATGTAATTGATAAAATGATATTCGGTAGGTTTAAGTCACCACATATAATAGTAGGGTCAGAATTATTCGTAATTTTCTTTTTAAAATACTTTGATTATTTAAAATTTTATATTTTAATTATTAAAATAGTATTAAAATCTATTCCTTTTACTTTAATTAAAAGATTTTTTATAGCAAATCCTTTCTATACGATTCACATAGAATTTCATATAGAACACATAATATTTTCTTGATGCTTTTAGTATTAAATCTATTCCTTTTACTTTAATTAAAAGATTTTTTATAGCAAATCCTTTCTATACGATTCACATAGAATTTCATATAGAACACATAATATTTTCTTGATGCTTTTAGAGCTTCCTACACAAGAACGGGACGATTAACAAATAAAAAATATTATTTAAAAATTTATTTGATTTTTATTTTCTTAATATTTTAAGATCAATTTTAGCTTATATTAACAAAATAATATTTAATTATTATGGTAAAATTATGGTAATACTTTAGGCTGCGCTTTGATTAGGCATTCTTCATCTATTAGATTTTGAAGCGTTTGTGATATAAGTATGAATTTAAAAAAATTTATAACTTTTTTCTATTTTTATTATTCTATTTATATTTTCGATTTACATTTAATTGGAATTATTGATGCAAATTTTGCAAAATTTAAATTAAAATATAATATTTATTTTATTTATATTTTTGACTTATATTTCTTTAATATATTAATCATGGTCATTTTCTAGTCTCGCTCTCATTCTCCGCTCTCTTCGGCACAGGTGTTGGACACCTGTAAAACTTCTTATTTTTGTCTCTCATTTTACCAATTACCCGATTCATTGCCACGTTTTTTTAGTTTTTAAATATTTAATATATTACCTCTTTAGAAGTGTTTATTATTTATACAGTATTACATTATTATTTTATAATATATTTAAAATTATTTTTTATTATATATATGAGTTTTTGAGCTTTTTTTAAAAATTAATATCCCATCTTTAATATTATTCAAGAATAAAATTTACTTTTATACAATTAAAGTATTTATTATGAATTAAAAAATTATGCATTTATGATTCCTTTATCATAATATTATAGATATCATTTCTATCATCATTAAAGGTCATCACATTTAATATACATTATATGATAAAAATTGATTATTATATATTTCACTGCTAGATTTTAATAAAATAAATAAAACCAAGTAATGAAGAATTTTTTTAAATATTTAAACAATTTGATTTTTCTGCCTTGTGAATTGTAACCGTCACTATGTAATTAACTATTCAACATCCAAATTTAAAAGTCTACAAGACAACCAAATTAAAAATTTTTATCAGATTCTAACATTAATAAGTTCCAATATCCTTTCTAATAGAAAATTTTCTAATTCTAATAGAAAGTTTTCCTTTACCAAAGTTTAGTTATTATTAACAATTATGGGAGCATGAGTTATATATTTTTTATCTTTTAAGAAAAAATTGGAAAAAATATTAAATTATACTTTTAAGATAAAAGCCTTTTGAATTTATATGCAATTTTAATTATATAAGGAAATTCAGAAAAATTTTATAATTTTACAAAAGTCTTATTGATTTAATATTCATAAATACGTTTTTAATGGTTGCATTTTTAGGAGAATATTTTTTTACTATTAAGATATTTTAACTATATTCCAAATCTCTAATCATGTAGTGTTTACATGCTACAACGTTTTCTAGCCTTTTATTTTTATTATAAATCAAATTACATCATTCTTCAGTTATTTTTCCAACAACTTATAGCTTTTGGTGTTGCAGCGCGTATTTGAGGCTGTGATCATATGTGCAGCTTGCGGGGGTTGTATGGCCGGTGGGAAATGGCAGCTATTCTGTTGTCTTTCCCCCGGTTGTTGCAATGCTTTGTGACTAGTTGTAGCTCTTTCTGCAGCTGGTTGTGTGACGATTCAATGGTTGTGGGCAGTTTTCGTCTGTAAGGACGCCCAACGAGCCGAGGATTTCGGACAATAGCATGAAACGCGATCTCAGTTTAAATTTTTATAGTAAAATTACCTTAGAAAAAACAATCAATAAACATTTAAATAAAAATATTTTAATTATTAAATTAAAATTAATTTTAAATATATATAAATACCAAATTAAAAATTTAATTCTGACTGCAAATCAGCTATAATTTCATTGAACTATTATTTAAAATTAAACATCACATTTTTTAAGACAAAAATTTATATTTGATTTCGTAAAAGCAACTAAATCAAATTCATCAAACAATATAAATGGTAATGGTTGGCAGTATAGTTAGGGGAGGGGAAGCTGGCTAAATGAATTGGGCCATTCGTCGTAAAATAGTAATTTGTATAAAATAATGATACTTTAGAAATGGTTTTTTCGTCGATAAATTGGTTTTTGCTTTATATCTATAATTCTATCATAATAATATTATTATAATTTTTATGAGTATATATTTAATAAAAATTTAATATCGATATAATGAAAAAGATTTTTTTATCGAATTATATCCTATAGAACTAATTTAATTGCCTTTGTATTTTATAAAGGTATATTAATTTTATAATTAAAATTTAATAAAATTTTTAAAAGGAAATTTTTAAAATTTTATTAAGTATCTACTTCAGTAAATAATATCTTCTCTTTATATAATATATAACTTAATAATTATTAACTCCCCGTTCAAATTAATTTTTATTTGGTGAAAATTCTGCAGCCGCAGTTTTCATCTACTTCAATTTTATATCCATATAAATTTTACAGCATTTTTCCACCTTTCTGTATTAATGTTTATTTCTTTCTTTTTATTTCTATACTTATCAAGATAATTTTTATGATACTTATCAACTTTTTCAATTATATTTAAAATATTATTCTTAGTTAATTAATTAATAAGTTTTTCATAAAATAACGTTTGCAGAAGGGAATTCATTTCTCTCTAGAAGTTGCAGGCTGTTTAGTTCAGATAGATGGGCTGTTCGAATACCCAAATATATACTCATATGTTAGACATTTGTTAATTATTAATCATGGATTTCTCCTTAATAATTTTCTTTAGAAAAATGTATAAGAAATTATTATTTTATTTTTGGCTCACCGGTTTTATTATGTTTTTTATTTATTATTTTTTTTGGATCTAAAAGTTTTGTTATTATTAGATAAATTTATTGTTAAAATTTTTGAATATTTGCAGAAATATTTTAATTATTGTTCATTATTGCAAGTAGAAGTAGAATCCATTCATCATCAGCAAATTAAAATAATTAAAAATAAAATATTTTCTTATTGATATCAATTAAAAGTTAATGTATTGATAAATAATCTCAGTTTCAATTATTAATTTTAAATATTTATAATAAAAAAAGTTGGGTTTAAAGTTCGATTTATTCAATTATTCAAAAAATAAGAAATATATTCACAATTTTTATGTTGGATCATTCCTGAATAGAAATTTTATTTCTACGTTTTAAGCATTATTTAAAGGAGAAATCATGTTTTATTAAAAAATAATAATATTAAATTTAATATTTTTTATTTTTGTATTTTTGTACTATTTTTCTCAAAATTCCATTAATTCATTAGGCAATTATATAGAATTCTGAAGCCATCAAATGGACCATTAATTCAATTGTTGTAGTCCATCTTAAGTTCTTGCCATATTTTTAGTCAACTATTTTATTTATTACAAGCTTGATACCTTCAATTAAAATGTTTTAATAATTTTTGGACATACATTACTATCATACACACTAGTGTTAATTTTCATTTTTCAAGCTAATACATTTAATTTTGTTTCTAAAACTATTTACACATAATTTAGGTAAAAAATTTTATACGAAAAGAAATTTTCATATAAAACAATGTATATTAATTTAATTTTTATTCTAAATTTCCTCGAACAAATTTAATTTTCTCATATTTTCCAAATGAATATTATTTCGGTAGCGGAATTCGTTGAACATTATTTCATGTCCATCACTATTATTCCAAGCATTTTACGCCCTTAAATGCTATTAAAAATAAAGAATTTTCTTATTCTATTTAATTGTTAAAGTTATATTTCATTGAAGTATTCTAATTATTTTATATCTTTGTAATATGTATATTTATTTAATTTTTTTATCTTTGTAATATGTATATTTATTAATTTGTATATTTATTTAATTATTGAAATTTATTTTCTAATCTTTTCTTTTTTAATTTTTTATCGTTTGCTAAGCTAATGCATATAACTATTCTGTTGTTGACTCAATGTTAGCAATTCCACAGGACACTGAGGACATAGACACATAATGCCGCACTGTAGAAGAGGGTAGGACGTTACATTGGACACACTTGGCAAATGACGCATCTCACTTCTCGAAAAAACGTGTTTGTGCCGCTGCTGACCCTTTTAAACAAATTAATAAATTTTATGATAAATATTTTTGGTAAGTTTTTTATTTCAAAAATATTAATCTGAGTTTTATTTCATTTTTTTATTTTAATTATGAATCCTCAGTGAAATACAATGATAATTTTTTATTTGTTTTTTATTTTTAATATTTTATTTTCTTTAATTAATTCATTTATTAATCTTTTTGACTTTATTAAAAATAATTAAATAATAATATGGATTAATTAATTTTTTATTTAGGAATCTAAAAACTTTTTATGATGTACAAAAAATATCAAGTCAAGAATCGTGGAAATGTAAGCTATTTTTAAAAAATAATTTTTTGTTATAATTTACATTTCTTTTTAAAGTTCATACAAATAATTTTACAATTATTTTTTCTTCTAATTTTATATTTTTGATGTATCTATTTCATAAATTAAATTATTTTAATAAAATTTAATTATAAATTATAATTTTTGATATTTTTTAATCACGAAGACAATTAATCAAACTCTTTTTGTAAAATTTTTAACATTACTGCTATATTGCTTTTTTAATATTTAATTTTTGTTATCGAAAAACAAATTTTATTCATTTAATTTTATCTTTTTTTTAAAACTTTTTTTTTAATAATAATATTTTAAAAAGGGTATCCATGGAGTATTGTAGTGTTTTTGAATTATGTTCGGAACTATATTAATTTAATATATTTAATATTTAATATTTGATGAAAAATTAATTTTTTATACTTAAAAATTGAATCACATAATGACTTGTGAGTTCTTGATGAGAAAAAATATTCTAATAATTTATCTAATTTTTTGTATATAATAATGTGTTAATGAAAATGATGGATTTAATTAGAATTAGAATTAGAATTATAAATTTTTTATAAAATAAATCTTGTTTTCTGTTTGATTTTTATTTTTGATTATTATTATTATTTTTATAAAATTATTTTTTTAATTTTTAGTATAAATTTATTATTATTTTTATTTGAATTATAATTTTTATATATTATTACTCACATTAATTTTGGGGGAAATATTAGTTTAAATTTATAATTTTAAATGAAATAAATTTATTTCTCATACTTTAACCAGTAGGAAGGTACTAACAAATTTCTCCGACTCCCACGAGATGAGAGGTCACTTCCGAAGTCCAGGGATTGAGAAATGCTGTCGTGGGAGTCCCAAAATATTTAGAGCCTCAGCTTCTTTTGTCACTAATAGGATCAATTTGCTGGTTTTTTTGGATTTTTGGAAATTTTGCCTAAAAATCATTTTTGATTACATAAATGTATTAGAATTATTTAAATATTAGTTTACTATTTTACTTTAAATTTTTTAATAAATAACACAATGTTTTCAATTGGGTACGTTTATAGCTTTATTTTTATTAAAAAATTCATATTTTTAATACAATTCACTATGCATTTACCTTGTCC
>LDKF01000452.1:11515-58420 GCA_001026735.1 Rotylenchulus reniformis
TGGACATCCACTGAATTTTAAATTTTTGAAAAAATCAAGTTATATATCATGTGATTTATAGTTTATTTATACATTTGCAGCATCCTTAAGTGTTTGGATTCAGAGCAGAGTCGAAGTCTGAAGAGGACTTACGATGAACTTGATTCGTGGACTTTCACTGGATGTCCAGTGGGTAATAGGGTTACTTGAGGTTGAATGATTCAGCACTAAAACATTTGCTTTACGGCAAAAATGCTTAAATCCAATTGGTCTTAAGTGATTTAAGTCAGAGAAGAGTCGTCTATGTCTGAAGAGGACTTACGATGAACTTGATTCGTGGACTTTCACTGCATGTCCAATGGGCAATAAGGTTAATTGAGGTTGAAAGATTCAGCACTAAAACATTTGCTTTACGGCAAAAATGCTTAAATCCAATTGGTCTTAAGTGATTTAAGTCAGAGCAGAGTCGAAGTCTGAAGCGGACTTACGATGAACTTGATTCGTGGACTTTCACTGGATGTCCTGTGGGCAATAAGGTTAATTGAGGTTGAAAGATTCAGCACTAAACATCTTGCTTTACGGAAAAATGCTTAAATCCAATTGGTCTTAAGTGATTTAAGTCAGAGCAGAGTCGAAGTCTGAAGCGGACTTACGATGAACTTGATTCGTGGACTTTCACTGGATGTCCTGTGGGCAATAAGGTTAATTGAGGTTGAAAGATTCAGCACTAAAACATCTTGATTTACGGCAAAAATGCTTAAATCGAATTTGTCTTGAGTGATTTCAGTCATAGCAAAGTCGAAGTCTGAAGAGGACTTATGGAGAACTTGATTCATGGACTTTTACTGGATGTCCAGTGAGCAATAATCATTTAATGAATAAGTCCATCACTAAAACATCTGTTTTACGGGTTAAATGCTTGGACTTAGAACAGAATCGCTTCGATGGTAGCTTCAAAGACGTGGAGAAAAAACCAGGTAACTCACACTGAGTGCAGATTGCTCAAGAAAATACAGCGTATACGTAACATCATTGTGAATCAGACTGCATCAGTCGATCATTTGCTGGAGCAGTTGCCTGATATGATATACTTAACTGATGCAAAAAAATCTTTATGCCTAAGTACATATAATGTACATTCATTGATCACAATAACAGATCACTCTTTAGGCACATCCGGCAATTGCTCCAGCAAATGATCGACTGATTCAGTCTGTTTCACAACAGTGTTGCGCATTCGCTGGATTTTCTTGAGCAAGCCGCACTCAGTGCGTTCGTCGACTGGGTCAATGTGACCTCGGCGCTTCAATTCATCAATCACTTCGTGTGCAGTCCATCGCTGCCTCTCATTCTCGCAGAGCATTTTTGTTTTGATAAGTCGCTCGATGGCGGCATTTTGCTTGGTGGAGTAGTGCTGCTGAGGCATTTTTCTTAATCTTATTTATTCTTATTCTACTACCTTACAAGTGGTAGCCCGACCTCATTTGGATGGGCCCCAATTTGTTTGAAAACATTTCTCATATATATACCTTTTAAATTTTTTATAAAAATTTTATATAGTTTGTATAATTAACAATTTAATAATTCTAAATTGTCTGGGCCAAATTTTATGAAATTTGGTAGGTATATATAGTTTTTTGAGGCGCATCTTTTGGCGCCAATATTTTTAAAATTTTCATGGCATTACGTCATTTTTTGGCGCCAAAATTACAAATTTTAATTTGGTTGAATTAAATTTCATGATAATTGGCAAGTATGTACAGTTTTAAAAGGCGATTCTTTTGACGCCAATATTAATATAAAGTCATTGACATTACTACAAGTTTTCGCGCTTAAAATTCTGTACAATTTAGCTATAACTAATTTTTAATTTACATATTTTACTTATGTATACTTCCCAGAGTAACGGTTCTAGAGTCAGCTCTTTTCGCGTTAGCGAAAATCCTTTTTAGAATAGAGTATCAATATAGAATGTGTTATCCTATGGCAGAGGCGCTTGCCCTGCAGGAAGTAATGTTACCCGCGCGGTCTTCCCCTGCGCTGCGGCCTAGTNGTAATTTAGTAGGAAAATGTAGACATGTATAGGGAACTGAACGAAGAAGAACCAACTATTTTATGCTTAAAGCAAATCAGTAACTATTGGCATTGGGAGATGAAGTAGTGATTGTAAATGCACAGGGATTGTGCGGTGTTGAGACAACCATGTTCACTATCAGCTGACAGGCCTGGTGCCAGCAGCCGTTGCAATTCATGTACCATTGTCGGTACATACAGTGATTGTTCACAGAACAATGCGAATCCAAGGGAGATTAGCTGGCAAGTCTGGTGCCAGTAGTCGAAGAGGATGTAGTGATTGTAAATGCACAGGGATTGTGCGGTGTTGAGACAACCATGTTCATTATCAGCTGGCGAGTCTGGTGCCAGCAGCCGTTGCAATTCATGTACCATTGTCGGTACATACAGTGATTGTTCACAGAACAATGTGAATCCAAGGGAGATTAGCTGGCAAGTCTGGTGCCAGTAGTCGGAGAGGATGTAGTGATTGTTAATGTACAGATTTTGTGCGCTTTGAAAGAAAACTATGTTCATTATCAGCTGACGAGTCTGGTGACAGCTGTCGTGGTAATTCTGGAGGAGTTAACTGAGAGTATTTGCTCACTGAACGAAGAGAGACACAATGGAGTGCCGCATTGCGATAATCGTTGCTCCAGAAAAGTGTTTCTCAACTTTATGCCATAAATTAGTCATTTTGGTGTCTATTTGGCACTAAGTGACTGATCGACGAAGAGGCAATACAATGTGGTGAAGTTGTGCAAAACTATATGTGTTTGTGGTTCAATAGTACGAGCATAACTTTGGTAGTAGTAGTCGTTGTAATTAAGTAGTTTATCGGTACAGACTTTGTTCTCTGTAGGATTATGATTCATTCCCAGTTGATTTAGCATGTTCTACCAGCAAATGGCTTAACAGTTTCCCCTTTTCCAGATATAACATCTACGAATAATATTTTAGCATTCACAAATGGATCACAACATTGAAGCTGCCAGGGAATTTGTCGCTAAGCGAAAGCTCAAATACCAACTCGACGAAGAGCGCGAGCTTACCAACTTACAAAAGAGCGTTCACACTGAACTTCGCACTGCTTTGGAAATTGAAAACCAAAAGTTGCTTGAACGATTCAAGCTGCAATTGGATGCCGAGAAAGATGCCTCTGCTTCACGCGCAGTTGGCTACGGTAATTTAATCTGCTTCATATTTTCATTTAGTTCAATTTCCTTACCAGACAATTCTGATGCATTGAGTGAGGCACATGGTGAGATGGAAACATCTTACGTCACTTTTACACGAATTGCTGCAAACCGCAAAACAGCTTTGCAACGTCGTTGGACTTCGACTTTTACACGTTCTGCCGTTGAGATAAGAGCGAAGTTTGAGCGACTCATCGACTTGGACGCGAAGATTCTTTCTGATATTGAGAAACGAGCATCGGAAGACGCGGTTGGCAACACCGTCGAGGATATTGTCTACGCGATTGAGATGAATGGTATATTTTGTACTATAGGATTGCGTTTGAGTCCCTAGGCCTCAGAATACTTACCACAGAATTAATCAGGCATTCATTTTAGCTTTAAATTAGGTGAAAATTATGTTGACACTCAGTGGACACCCGGTGGACACCCGATGGACACCCGGTGGACACTCGGTGGACACCCGATGGACATAATAATACAATTTGAAAAACTAGACAAAACAGTTAATTATGTACATTTTAGCTTTCACATGCTATATATCTTTAGTCCTTTCGTTGAATTTTAAGCGTTTTCACTTAGACTAACTTTGGCTTACGTGTTTTCTACATAATATTGTTGTGACAGAGAATTATTTATAGCGCGCGAGGAGAATGATGCAGGTGGACTTGAGCAAACGCATTCCTCTTCTGTGAAGGAAACTGGTAATGAAGGAGGTTTTTGCAACGATGATGAATGATTATGCTCGATGAACAATATTTGTTCCACATTATTTTCTGTGAAAAATTTATTTGACAGGACATTTACTCAACTTTTATTTATGTTTGCAGTCGTTATCATACTTAGCTCTCATTTACTGAATTTTATGTACTTAAATAGTTTACAGTAACAATGCCTTCACCACTGAAAAAGATTGCACGACAATTATCCGGCATTTCGATTGAGGCTGAGACGCCTCCCATCTCACCTGATGTCTCTACTATGAATCAATCATTCAAAATCCCTGCTAAAAGACCTCGCGGAAGGCCCAAGAAAAAACGCAGCACTAATCCCTATGGGAGGAAAGGGAATCCCTTGAGAGGTCGCGTCTTAATTCGTTGATAGGTATCATTGAATTTTTAATTTAGATCAGTCTATTGACTCCATGTCCGTTGAATCAACGCATGAATCGTCTCGAGCCTCAACACCCGTTTCTGAGAATGCGCATGCGGAGGTTTGCATTCAGGATGTTCGTCACGATGGCAATTGCTACTTTGAGTAATTTATCACAGAGCTAATAATATTTATTACTTTCTATTCTTCAGCTCACTATCTTTTGCGATTCATGGCACAATTTCACAAAGTGATACTATCCGCCAGCAACTCTTCACTGAATATTTTCCACTCATCATTAACCGCTCTGTGAACATTACTGTCCCTTCTACCAATTTGCCGCTGCTGGAACATCTCATTGGATGCCTTCTTGAACCAAATGAAACTATTGAAGCTTATGCTGCACGCATGGCTAGAGATGGAATCTATGCTCAAATCGACGACAGTTTGGTCGTTGCGCTTAAACACCAGCGTCCAATTGTTGTGATACGTCCTGATATCAGTAGGAGATTAGAAATTGGCATTGAATGGGAAGAGACAGAGGCATTGAGGGCTGATGTATTTTTGCCTGATGGAACTATGACGGTACTTTCATTTAAGTAAATTTAGGCTGTTAGATTATTTTCTCAAGGTTTTCCATGCACTAAGCCGAGCTGATGTGTGCACTTTTGTCAGGACAGATGTACTTCGTGATGAGAACAGGCAGGAAGAATATGCTGCTGCCTTGAAAATTTATTACGATGGTTTCAACCATTTCCAAGCATTTACTTTGCATGCCACTGCGTTGAGAACACCTTTACCAAACAGACGTTCAGCATCAATTATGAGTACTTCACCAGTTCGTCGTTCGGCACGATTGGAGTCAGTTCGTCAAAGTTCATTGGAACGATCGCCTACACCAGATGGTTGGTTGTATTAAACTGCTATCACTTTATGCTTATTTTAGTCTCAAAATTTCGTGCTTACAAAAACCAAGCAAGTAACATAGCTAGAAGCCTTCGCAAACAGTGGACAGATCAACAAACACGCCATCGCAAAGGAACTGGTCGCTGCAACCATCCAGGCCTTGGTTGTTGGGCGATGGATATTGACCATGATCCTCCACCTCTGCTGGATCTGGGCCACTTCGGTGACAAAGTGTGTGAACACTGTGGAGCGTGGTTGTTGCCGAGTGAAACTTCGCGCCATTGCTGTGCAAATGGCTCTGTCCGTGTAGATGACTTCAAGGAGCCAGTTCCTCAAGAGATTATCGACTTGCTAACTACTCATGCTAAGGAGGCCTATGCCTACAACACTCTCTTAGCAATGGCTTCATCCAAGATAGAAGAAACTGAAGAATCTGACGGTACTGTGTGCATGTTGAACGGCAACATATCACACTTGCTCGCTGATCTTTCGGTTAGTTTGTTTTACTATAAGATTTACTTGACATCTTTAGCCCGTTCCTGGAAAATCCATGTTTAACGAACTCTACTGCCTGAACCCCGAAGAAGCACACAGAGAACGACAGGGCATGGACGTTTATAGTGATAAAATTAATGAACAGCTTCTTTTGCGTTTGGACGATTTTATGCGTACTAACAATGCCTTGGCCAGGGAATTCTCACATTCTTATGAACTATGGAACGTCGCTAAAGAAAGAGCTGAAAGACGTGGATTAACATTGCCGGCGTTCACAATGGTAATTATGCAGAAACGTGGTGACCCAGGGCCCAACTCTACGCGCATCCGTCCGCCTGCTCCAAATGAAGTCTCCGCAGTTTATCGCATGCCACTTGATGAAGGTCCACCAAATCTACCACGCGGCCTGTGGATGTCCATACGCCAAAGAGGTTAGACTGTGTAATTTTGTGCAACTTTATATCTAATGGTTTCAGATCCTCTACAGAACAAAAAATATCGTGAAGTGAAATATTGGGATGCGAATATGCCTTCACTGCTGTTTCCTGTGCTGTTTCCATATGGGCAACAGGGTTTCCGCAGAGGCATCAAGACTGTTCAGCCAAGACAAAGTGCAAGGAGAAGAAACAAGCAACCCTATCTTGACGATGAAGTTGCGGAAGAAGTAGACGAAGATCAAATGGATGAAGCTGTTCCCGTTGACGACTGTGAGGATTATGAGGATCTTGGGGAGGAATTAGAGTTAGCGGTAAATGATCGCCCACCAAATTTGCCTAAGCTACGAGAAGGCCCTATGCCAACAATCTCTCAACGCGAATATTATCGTTACATTGTCCAAATGAGAGGTCCTCCGAGTGAAATTGACAACAACTCGAATTGTCACTTCCCAATATGGAGTTCAAGATATCTTGGCCAGAAATTTCTGATAGGTAATTTTTGATTTGCTTAAGTTTGGTTTACATTATCTATCTGTAAGTTTAGAAATCATGTGGGCAATTGAACATCAGGAGGCTCATTTCTCTAAGCTTTTTCAAGACAATCTACGTATGTCTACAGCGAAAGAGTTCACGGATGCGCTAGAACGTGGTCTTCCAGCTGGTGCAAAGTTGGGCCGTTGTTATTTCACCCCAGCATCGTATCAGGTGTATATTATTGCCGTTCATTTACCTTCTTTTATGTTAAGGGATCCAAAAGACACATGCAACGAGCATTCAACGACGCTCTAAGCATTGCACGTGAAGTCGGTACTCCAGTGTTCTTCGTCACATTTACTCCCAATCCAAAGTGGGAAGTGCTCAAGAACACTCTGAAGCCGGGTGAAACTACAGCAGATCGCCCGGACCTCATGTGCCGTGCCTTCAATGCCGCTCGACGAGAATTATGGAAGGATCTAGAGGAGCGCGGGTGTCTCGGCGGTGGTCCCGGTAGCATTGTAGGTCACTCAGAGGCATTGGAGTTTCAAGAGAAGGGCATGCCTCATATCCACAAAATGCTGAATGTGGATAAAAATAAGGTGAATTAATCAGAATAGATTTGTAAGCGTTTATATTTGTTCAGGTGGACGTGAACACTGTAGAATTTGTGGACCGCTATATAACAGCTGAGATTATGCCGTGGGAGGAAGCCAAGGAGAAATTTGGCGAAGATGTGGCAAACCATCTCCACAACGACCTCTACCCTCTACTAATTCACACGTGTTCAAAAAGATGCAAGCCACCAGGTGGTCAATGCAAATATGGTTATCCCAAACCGTTTTCGCCCAACACCATCATTGCACCAAATCGTTCGCCTGTCTACAGAAGGTAAGTGTATATCTTTGCGGTTTCTCATTTAGCGTTAAATTTAGACGTAAGCCTGAAGATGGTGGAGCTTACTTGAACATTAACGGAAAAATCGTTGATAATCGATGGGTTGTACCTCACAATACTCTTATGTTACTCAAATATGAATGTCATCACTGCATTGAATTAATTAGCGGCGATGAAATCTTCGTAAGCAATTTAGAGCAAAATCCCTTAACGTTTCACTTTTCTTAACACAGATTCTCCAATACATTTTCAAGTATGTGTTCAAAGGCACTGACATGTGCTTGGTCAAGGTGACCAAAAAACGTGCCAACCAACAAGATGGACGAGACATTTACGACTACGACGAGTATCAGCAAGTGTTCACTTGCAGAAGAATGGGCCCTTTCGAAGCTTTTATGCGACTTTGGCAAGAACCTTTCGTCAGACAATCACACACGGTCAAGGCCTACTCTGTGCATAAACCCGACGAACAGGAGATCCAATTCCGTGGTGGTGAGGAGTTAGCCGTAGCGCAGCAAGTTGCTTCTGGCCAAAAGAAGACTCCCTTCATGGGTTACTTTGAACTGTGTGCCGTCGACAAAGAGGCTGCTAAGCGTACCTTCGCCGAATTTGGAAAACACTACCGTTGGACTGGGAAGAGTTGGCAGGCGTACAAGAGGAAAGCCGTTGGACTGAAGAGCATCACACGTTTGTACCCTGTCAGTCCATCGGACCATGAACGATTTGCCTTACGACTTCTTGCCAGTAATGTGACAGGTAAGTGATAAACAGCAATTAAGATAACAATCCATTTATTATCATGTAATACTTTAGGTGACTCTGCTTTACGAGCAAAAATGCCATCTGTTAATGCATATAAGATCGCTTATACCGAGGATGGTAGGCAAATCCACTTTGACACGTTTGTGCAGGCCGCAGAATATCATGGTCTACTTGAAAGTGACGATCTGTGGATTCGAACGCTGGAAGAAGCTTCGGATCGGCTGCAAGGAGCACGAAGATTCACCAACTTCTTTGGACAATTGCTGTTATTCAGTGAACCAGCAGATCCACGCAGTCTTTTTGACAGGTTACTTTTATTTTAAGCATTAATATAATGGTTGTTTAGGTTTTTCATGAGAATGATTAACTTCCGAACGTATGATCAGCTGCAACATACTCAGCAAGAAGACATGCGCCAAGTCGTGCTTAGAAGACTTTCACTTTTGTTTTCGCGAGCACAGAAGAGTTGCACTGACTTTGGAATTCCAGAGCCAGAACAATTCAATGCTGATGATGACTTCGAATACGAATTTCCTGTTGTTGCACGTGACCAACCGGTAGATGACGACGACAATGATGTTGACGCTGATGTCACTGCACAACAAATGATGGACACCATGAACCAACAACAACTTGATGCAGTCAATCGTGTTATGAACGCACTGGATGGACGTCGTGTGAATGTTCGTGGCACCGGAGATCAACATCGGAGGCTTTTCTGGCTCACTGGGGAAGGGGGCACTGGGAAGAGTTACGTGATTGAAACACTCATCAAATTGTGCAAAGAGCAGAAATTTCCGACAATCGTTACCGCAACAACTGGACGAGCTGCATCCCTCTTACCTGGTGGTCGTACAGTGCACAGTGCCTTTGGATTATCAATTGACAAGACTGCACCACAGCGTGGTCAGCCCTATGAGGGATCGAAAGGTGAGTTAAAATAAGATGAGATGAGATTTGCGCGTTATTTTCAGCTGATGTGATCAGAAAGGCAGATCTTATTATTATTGATGAGATTTCCATGATGGACAAGTGTGACTTTGAGCGAGTGAACAGGCTTTGCAAGGAGTATGCTGAGCCCATGATTACTAATCGTCAACCATTTGGAGCCAAAGTTATTCTGGTCGCTGGTGACTTTGATCAGCTCTTAACTGTGGTGGCTGGAGGTCATGCCATTGACCAAGTGGATGCCACAGTAACACGTCACGAACTTTGGGACAGGTTCGAGCAAGGACTCATTCAACTGACCGAGAACATGCGCTTGGAACAAGGCGAAGAGGATTTTAGGGCATGGTAAGTATCAGTTTGTGTAGTGTATATTTACATAATTATAATTCAATTAAGGTTGCAAGATATCAAGAAGGGCCGTAACTTTATAAGCTTTGCGGAGAATCCTAGGGATGGAAAATTTGGCCCGGTCAATGTCCCTGCTGGACGCATGGTCAACTCAACTGCTGAACTCATCGACAGAGTTTTTGACTGCGACCTGAGTAACATTGAAGAGATTGCCTCAAGAGTTATCTTTGCGCCAGTAAATGATACTATCGACCAAATCAATCAATTGGTATGTACAGATTGTATTTTTAAGTTACAGAAAACCTTTTAGATTCTTGCACGACTGCCAGGCCAACTACACACTTTTCATGGTGTTGACCAATTGGATCGTGACTTTATGGGTGCCATAAATGATGACAGCGTTGATCTGGGAGTTTATCAAGCCGAGTCCTTGCATCGCATTAGGGCTGGATCCTTGCCTCACTACCGACTGGATCTGAAGATCGGTGCCATGGTGATNCTTCTCGCGCATTTGGCCCATGTAGTCGGATTAAAAGTGAAAAAAACCGTGATTTAAGGTCCCAAAATGTCAATTTTAAATATTGCAAAAAATGTAAAGAAATTAGAGAATTTAGAATAAAAAAAAATAGGAATTAGAAATATGAATGATGTACCGTCGCGTCTTTGGCCTGGCCGAACTTGTCTGCCACCTAAACGAATTTGAGTGTACAATGTGCTCAATGTAATGGTCCAACAACTTACGGTGTCCTTGGCACTCGTCAGGGTCTCCTTGGTCTTCTCGTAGATGCCCTTTTGCTGTTGGTTCTGTTGGTTGGACATTTTGAAGATGGAAATTTGAGGGTTTAGTTGGATTTAAATTGAATATTTGCTTAAATGGAAAATTAAAGAATTTTGGTGAAAAGTGGCTAAAAAGTAAATTTAAAAAGAAAGACGGGTAAATCTGGTATCAATTGTTCCAATACACCAAAAAAGTCGTCTGTGAAAAAAGTTATAGCTAAAACACTCTGCATTTGGCCAAAAAAATTATTTTGGCCAAAACTTTTTTCATATTGGCCTAATTTAAATGAGTTTAGTTTTATTTTGTAGCTAATTTTTTTTGCTCTTTTTTTATATCAGGATGGTTTCTGTAGAGTACGATTGAGCCAAGTTATAAATGGTCCGCAAATAATGGGTCTGCAAAAGTCGCGCCACGTTTGGATATCCAGCGGGGCTTATTAGTAGAGAGCCGGGGAGGAGGGGTCGAGATCGAAGTATGCAAAAGTGTACCAATGGGAAGTAGATGTTTATGGCAATCACGTCCCCATTCTCCCGACTATTTATATAACTTTCTCGATACGGGCGTTGTTCTTTGGTGAAAAAATTGTTTTTGTTTACCCTCCAAAACCACCAAGAATGGATGGACTGTCTCATCAGCAATTTTGTGGGGGTGGTTGGTTGGTGTTTGTTGTGCAAATGAACATGACAAGGGACCAACGATGACGAGAGAGTGCAGTTGGTGAGAGAAATGTGAGGAAAAGAAGCAGAGGGAAGGTAAAGAGCAAGGGGAAAGAGGAGACAGAGAAGTGGAGAAAATAAAGTGATTAATGTTATAGGTTCCGGCGAAAAACCAAACACAATTGTATGCTAAACAAATAGAAAACTGAAACCGGGAAATTATATCCTATGCCTATATCAAAGATCACTCACCAATAGAAATAATAAAGCACCAAAAAAAGGAGTTGTGAAAACAGAGAGATAAAAATATGGATGATGGATGACCAAACATCAAAATTTTATAGCTTGCTAGACCAAAAGCATCGTATAGTAGACAAATTTTTATTTGTAGAAAAATATAAATTTTGATCATTTTAGTTTATTTTGGATTTCCTTGGAAATTTCATTCATCAGTCAGTTCAAAATTGTCTTATTCAATTTTGGTGTCAATTAAAGTTCAAAGAAGCCTATCGTTTTTAAAGATTTACATAGAACGCAATCACAAAAAACCCATATTTTTATCAGAATATAAATGCAAAATTCGATGAAAACATGATAATTAAGCTAATAATATCATGGATAACTGTATTACTAATTAATCATAAATGAACTACGGTAGAGGAGCATGGTCTGTCTAGCGTTCATACTCGGGCACCTTCGTCTCCTTCACATTCTTACAGTACTCGTCCAGATGGCTAAAATGTTTTTTTTTGTATTTAAAACTTTCTATCAAATTTAATTGAAAATTGGTTGAATTAAATCTATTCTAAAGTATTACATTTTCAAATTGATGCTCAAAATTTGGTGAAAGTGGTAAAAACGAAAATTCTATCGAAGCTAAATATCAAAAAATATTTTTAGGCAACTAAAATGTAATATTCTCTTTTAAATATTTCGGATTTTTCTAAATCATTTTAAACAATTTAAAATCCCAAATTTTTACCCTCCGACGCCCTTGTTGTGCATACAGTCACACATGTTGTAGTGCACTTCCACAACTTTCAGTTCCTTGTAGCACTTGTGAATGGCTTTGTCCAGTTGTTTTTCAGTCGCTTGGAGGCCACAACTTCAATTTTTTCTTTTATATTTTAATTTATTCTTATGATTTACTCATTTTTGGCGAAACATTCCACTTTTAGCACTTTGTCAAAAGCGCACTCTTTGGCCCCATCGTGCCATTTCTGCAGCCATTTCGGGCTCTTCTCGATGCCTATAAAATGGTCCAAAGAAATTTAACGAACTAAACAATCTCAATAAACATATGATTTTTGATTTCAAATAAGCCCATTACATAATATCTTGGTAAAGCCTTGGTCACATTGATGCGGATTTCCGCTGCGGNGGGAAAAAATTTTGATGTCCCAAAAAATGCCTCAAAATGACGTCCTAGGGCCAGTTTTTGACTCTGAATACGAATCTGACGTAGGTTTTGACGTCCGACGTCAAAACGTCAGAAAAAATTTTCTGACGTCGGAAATTTTTGACGTCAAAAATTTTTTTTTTCAAAATTTCACTTTTTAGATTAGATACATCTATATTGTGATAAAATGGCCATGGAACAACTAAGAAACTTCACAAAGACCCTATTCTTCATAATGCGTGGGGTGCTTAGGCAACCATACGGTTCAATAGGTGCGGGCTGAAAGATTATTTATTTTTAACTAGAACTAGCCCAACAATAAAATTTCTAGTTAAAAATTAATAATTTTCACCACCGTCGGCACTACTGGAAAGACGGTCAGTTTTGAAAACCCACTAAAAGGGTCCCCCCTTTTTGGAAAAAATGGAAAAATTTTTTTTTGTTTTTTTTGCAACTCTTTTGCTTAAAAATAGTTAAAAATGGAAAAAAAAACTTTTTGGTTTTCAAATGAAAAGGGTCCCCCCTGTTGAATTGTGGGTTTTCAAAACTGACCGTCTTTCCAGTAGTGCCGAACCGTCTAGCTACCAGTACTATGAGCCGGTTAACTACATTTTGCATTTTCTCTTTAATTTTATTGTTTTTTCACTGATTTCAATGCATAAAATTTAATTTTGAAAAAAAATTTTTGACGTCAAAAATTTCCGACGTCAGAAAGTTGCGTCAGATGACGTCGGACGTCAGATTCGGATTCAGCGTCAAAAACTGACCCTAGGATGTGATTTTGGACCATTTTGGGGACAACAAAATTTTTTCCCAAAAAGGGGGCCACCAACTGGAGTATTACCGATTTTGGAATATTAGAAAGCGATATTGAATTGTAGAATAAATACTGACTGATAAAAAAAAACATAGTAAAGATCAAATTGCTTATGGCAAAAATGTGAATGGCAAAAAGTTCAAGTGTGGTCCGAATTGCGATTGAGACGTCGAACCATTTTTTTTGTCAAAGTTGCTTGGCAAGATACGATGATTTGATTATTGCCTATACTATATATTGGTAATTGAAAAGAAATAACTGCCAAATAAATTTTTCTAATAATGCTTCTCTTAAAACTATTATATAAGAAAACTTATATTTTTATTAAAAACTATATTTTTATTAATAAAATTCCTTATAATTTATAAAATAGAAAATCCTATATTTTCCCCGTGTCAATGTGACCACTCATGCGGGGCCCGCATCCCGCAACGGATTCCCGTCCCGCACTGCGGGCTCAATGTGACCACTCATGCGGATTCCGCATCCCGCAACGGAGTGCGGGGCCCGCTGCGGGCGATTTTCTGTCTCAATGTGACCACTCATGCGGGCATGCGGGGCCCGCATCCCGCAGCGGGTTTCCGTCCCGCACTGCGGGCTCAATGTGACCGTAGCTTAACGCTGATCTAAAAGAAACAAAAAGCTTTAATTTAATTTATTAATTATTTTTTGCTATTTTCTAAGAACCTGCTTTGGATTCTAAAATGGACAAAATTTCAAGTCCCGAATGAAAAAATGCATAAAATTATGGCAACGATCAACAAGATGATCATTCCAAAGTAAGTATTACCAACCAAACAGATGGTCCATACGCTTCTCCACTTGTTTGCGCAGTTGCTTTGTCACGAGGGCACGGAAATCCACCGCCGCTATCTTCTGGTCGCTTTTGTAGTCCACACAACTTCAATACCATAAAATTAATTGTTTTAAATGGCTTCATTTTTATTTATTTTTGCCTTTTGTATTCCTTGGCCAATTCTTCGTTGAGGCAATCGTCAAATTTCATCACAAAGTCTTGGAACTTGACGAAGCACGGGTTCACTTTTTCTGTTTCCAATCCATAAGAGAGCTTAAAAAATTGAAAAATTTTTAACTAAAAAGGGGGAAATTTTTTTAAGCATTTTGTGAAAATAAATTTTGCATTTTTATTAATTTTGGATTAAAAAACCTGAAAATTTATAAATATTATGGCATTGTCAAGTCCCATAGTTGTTTCTTTTTTGCCCACCTCCTTAAGTTGCTCATTTGCATTTTCGTGGGAAGTTTCGAAGCACTTGGTGGTCACTTCCTTCATTTCCGCAAAACATAGCGTTTGCTCATCGCAAGTGCACTGAAAATTATAATAATTTTGAAATTTTCTGAAAAAAATTACTTGGCGAATTTCTTTGCCATACTCAGTCGCCGAAACCCCGATCAGTGCAAGGATTAAGAATGCAAACATTTGAGCCTAAAATTAGGTGATAATAAAAGTTATATGTTCTAGTTTCGCTATCTATGTTAATTTGGACAAAAATGGGTCATTTTTAAATTTTTCCATTCCAATGACATTTTCCCAATAATTGGACCCTTTAAATAATGAAGAAGAATGAAAATTTGCAGAACCCGTCATTTTTGGCCAAGAAAAAGTTGATTTTGGTGCTTTGAAAAATATTTACGGGTAAATAGGCAATTCCAAAAATTATAATGATGACAAGTTTAATAGGGGCAAAAAATAACAAATGATGAAAATGGCCTTTGGCTTAAATTAAATCTGTTCAGTCAAAGATTATTTGGCGATTGCAAAATGAAAATCAGAAGAAATGTTTTTTTTTAAATAAATTTTGAGCTTGAGTGGGTTTGATGTGGACAATGTTAGAAGATGAGTTTGGGAAGTAGTTTGCAGAGCGTGATTATATTTGAAGGTTTGCAAATTATTTCCATATCAATTAATCGGGAATATAGATTAGCGAATTATGGTCAAGATATGTATTATTCCAAATAATTTATTTTGACCAAAAAATATTAATGCTTCAGAAAAGAAGTTAGGATAAGTGCTGCAACATTCAACGAATTGCAAAAAATCATATTTTTATTGCATACATAAAATTAATGAATATGGACGATCCATGAAAAATTCCCTGGAAGTGAGCAAAATGTATTTTGCATCAGAAAAGAAAATTTTGCCTATTTTTTTTTACCAATTCCGCACATGTCCACCAATATTTAAATAAATTAGTTTATATTCAATTTTATTGAATAATTGGCTAATTATTATGGCATCATTTTCTTGATATGAGTATTCTGCGGTTGCTAGAGCAAGATCAATTTAAATCCAGTTTTAAGGTCGGAAGAGAACTTTGAAACGAAAAGTACAGTTTGGTTATAACTCGGTTTAAACCAAAATTAAAGAAATAAGTTTGATGTGAAAAATTAATTATTGAGCTACAGAGTGAGCCTAAACCCATTCGAATTGGCCTAGTCTAAAAAAGTTATGACCAGAATAATCACTCATATCGACCAATTTCAAAAAATCCTTACACGAATAATTATTTTGACTATAACTTTTTTAGACTAGATCGCTTCGGATGGGCTTAGGCTCATTTTGTAGCTAATAAACTTTTCACAACAAGCAGTTTAACCCGATTTAAACCCAAACTGTACTTTTCGTTTCAATGTTCTCTTCCGACTTCAAAAAAGGATTTATTGATCTTGATCTAGCGACCGCAGAATAGCTAATAAATTATATTTTGAGCTACTTAAATTATTATTTGGATAATTCTGCGTAGCTAGCATAACAGGTAATGGCCAACTGATTTTTGATGGTCATTGATGGATGCATATCACAGCCCTTCTTTTCGACTTTTATAGACATCTTGAATAAAATTAATAAATCAAACATCCATTTTTCAGCCTTTTCTAGATTGCCCGATATTTGCTCCGGGAATCTTCACATATTAATTATTATGAGAGAAGTTCTTATGTATGTATATATCATTGATCACAATGTTTGGAATATAGAACAAAATTTAGAAAAGGATGTAATGTCATAAAAGAGCAAAGATATTTTTAATTGAAAAAAATTAATAAAAATGTTTTCGGATTTTTATGGTTTCGAATATCTCTGATATATATGTACATATGAATAATGACATAAATTAAGTAAAATTATGCCTTTGGATTATTTTCTGCCCTCCTAAAAATGCAAAAAATTATTCTACTTCAAATAGCCACATAAAAAAGCCAATGGAATTTAATGGCAGTTTTTTCAAAATTTAAAAAAAGAACCGGATAAAGGAAATGTCAATAGATCAGATTTGCCCGCCAAATTTTTGGAATCAATTCTTAAAGATTTCGCAATAAAATATTATAGACGGATGGGACAAATCGAAAGTTGAAACACAAATTCCACTGACGAAATTGGTCATCTTGAAGAAGCTTCCGCTGACTCAATCGCCTTGCCGATAGCACTTGCCCTTCATGCACAGCGTCTGACTCGCGGCCCCCTGGGTCCACTGGACATTTGGCGGTGCCTGATCTTGATTCTGCTCGTGGTGATGATGATGGTGGTGATGATGCCTTCGCGGTGGCGGCGTCATCTCCTCGCTTCCGCTTTCACCGCCTCCGCCACTCATCTGGAAACTTCCGTCACCGCCACCCCCGATCTGCACACTTCCGCCCCCACCTCCCTGGCTCATTTGCACGCAATCCGAGGACTTGGAGTAGTTCGGCTTGCCATCGGACTGTAAAATGTCAAACCAATCGCTTATATCGCTCTTTATCTTTCTTTCTTTCTCATGAATTTTTTTTTCAATTTCTTTTCTATAGAACTTATAAAATTAGCCTAAACTTTATTATTAATCGGTTTTTTACTATATTCTACTGACCACTTGCAAGCACGATCGCTTTCTGCGTCCACCACTTGCGCACAACTGCGTGCAAGTTCCGCCCTGACACATCTGCACGCAATCGCCCCGCTTTACGCGTCTGCTATACAATCCAATGCGTTCAATGTTGATCAGTCCGCGTGTGTGCATGTCGTTGATCTGCATTTCCGCCTCACGCTTTCGGCGTCCGCATAACTGCGTGCAAGTTCCGTTCTGACACATCTGCACGCAGTCGCCGGAACCTGCATCTCCGGTTGACCTGCCGCCGGAGGGATGCGCGCCTGTTGCGAGTGGGTCAGGCTGTGCAGGTACAGGCGGTGGAAGTGCAGGGTGCGCATCAGCAGTTGGGATTACAGGGATCGGCTGAGAGAGAGCATCAGCCCGAATGATCGGAGGCTGAAAAATTATGTGGATAAGCCGAAATCTATACAACATTTATAAGAAATAACCAAATATTAGAACTAAAATCGACTAAAAAATGCTATGAACTTTAATAACTCAAAAAAGTCATTTAGTCTCGTTTTTCAAAATCAGCTTACTTACTGTGGAATTTTCCACCGGAATTCCAGGTAGCAATGCTTGCCCAACCGTGGAGGGAAAGCGATGAAGAAGGAAACAGCTGATGAATAATAATAAGTCGAGGATTAAGGTGCAAAATAGATCGGATCTCATTATTATTTCCTTTTATTAAACAATATGGTGATAATTATTGATTAATTAATAAGTTTATACCATTATCACTTCACTATTGATCATTTGTTGATCAGATCATTATTGAATGATCAACTGATCACTTGTTGCCGACCCATAAACTAATCAAGTTAATCCACTTCACGTTCTATTGGAGATATTGCCAACAAAACTACAAATTGTAGGCAATTTGGTTCCTTATCAATCTAAAAATAATTCTTACAATACGGGTTCTAAATACATGGAATACTCGAAAATATTATGAAATTGATACATGATACATACATAGCCGCATGTTTATGACAATGGACTAAGAATTGAATAATTACTAATTGGAGTTCATTTAAATTGTGATTTACTAATAACCTTGGGCAGGTTGTGAGGTATGCCCTTTTATGTTGACAAGAAGTTCACCCACCATATGATCAGGGAAATCATTGTGTTTTGGTTCATAAAAAGTGATCGAATACTTAGAGAGGGAGGAGATTAAGATGTGTTTGCCCATATAAACGAGTCATTCAGGTGGGAAAAACTCTTAATTGAAAGTTTAAACCACATTTTTGACCTCAAAAATCAATTCATCATCCATTCGATCAGTTCTTGTCTGTCTGATCAATTTTATGAAAATTAAGAACGAAAAATGCCCAAAATTGATCTTAATTTTATGGCCTTCAGCTCATTATTAACCATCATCATGGTCATCACTTTGTACAGCTTGCAATTTGCAGCAGATGCTCGTCCGGGCAACGAATTCGTGCAGCTCTCCGGACAACGAAAAAGCGACCCAGCGGCACACGCGCCTTCGAATGATAGGAAATATGACGCATCGGAATACGCACTCCTGCAGACGTCAAAGAAAATCAGGAAACGGCATACGACGACGTCTTATGTACGCAAAAAAGGAATGCTAAAAAGAAGAGCGTCAAATGCCAAGACGCAAAAAATGCTGAAGAAGCTATCTTTAAGTGAAGTGATCGAATCCGCAGCATCGGCAGGCAAATCCGGCACCATCAAGTGCGTACCAGTATGTGACACAAGCGGCGAGTGCAGGCTGGCATGCAACATGCGACGCAAACGGGACATTGAGAAGTGGATGAAGTTATGGCTTGCTTTTAAGCAGTCCGGACGTCGGAAACGCGATGCGTCAGCGAACGCACTACCGCAGGGGTCATCAGAAAGGACGAAAAGTGACGCATCAGAGATGTCCACTCTGAGCGAAGTGATTGAATCGGCAGCAACTGCAGGCAACTCCGGCATCATTAAGTGCGTTCCTGTGTGCAGGACAGACGGCGAGTGCAAGCTGGCATGCAGAATGAGGCGCAAACGGGACATTGACAAGTGGATGAACATGTGGGACAGGTTCAGACAGCCCCCTGCCGGAGGACGGAAATGATAACAAATCATTTATATTCATATTAATCAGTTTTTATAACAATTAAATATGTGTAAATCATTCCAAAAAACATATCAAATTAGTGCAGATGGTTCTTAATTAAGGGAGTTTAGACGAAATTTGGCCCAATGATGAAGGGCAACCTATAATTACTTTCTATTTCACAAGTCAGCTTTGTTTTTCATTCATACCTTTTCTAACTGTTTTCTTATTTTTTGCATTTTATCGTTCTTATATTTAATGAAAATATAATTTAAAAATATTTAATGAAAATATAATTTGTGAAAAATGCTTTATACTTTTTTTAATATAATGAAAATTGAAGGCGTGAAAAGGGACTAAAATCATTGCAATTGTACAAAATTAATTTTGATCATTCAAAATGGAATTGTAGATCTTGATTAAAATTAAGTAGGAATATTTTATTTTCATAGATATTCAAATAAGCATGAGAGTGAGGAGGTGACATTCTCATTAAAACATAAAAATTTTGTCTTAAAATTACAAAACCTGTTTTTATTGGTTAGTTCCATAAGAGTCTGAAGCTCTGAAGACATGAATAGTCAAGGAACATATTGGTTTCAATTTCAGAAAAATTATTTTTCATTCCTTTTTCCTCCAAATTAGTCTCAATCGGAACTATTGAATGGCGAATGAATGGTTCCTCAACATTTGGTCATTAGTCATCCTTTATTGTCGTGCTCATTTGTCGTCCGAAAATAATGGGTCATTCGGGTCCTCATATCTCGGGTCCACAATTGCAAATTGCCTAAAATGATGAAAATGAACTAAAATATCGAACATTGTTATCCTTCACACTTCTGGCCTGCCTACATATTTAGATGGACTTTTTGTATTTTTATAACAGGGTCTATTTTCCGCTTTATCAATGGAAAAATAAACAAATTTCCTTATTCACTTGTTATTTTGGAAATTATCACATTTTTAGAAAAGAGCATAACGAACTTCAAATAATCGTCCTTCGCCTTTTTAGACGCAGCAGCGTTCTTGAGTTTTTCCAGCTTAGACATCGGACGCCGTCTAAGTGCAGGTCGTCTCAATGCAGGTCGTCTTGACAGTGCAGGTCGTAAAGGTCTCCTCAATGCAGGTCGTCGTACAGGTGCATGCCATCTTGTCGATGCAGATGGTCTAGATGCAGGTCGCTTTGGCACAGACCATCTTCGCGGTAGTACAGGTCGTCTTGGTGTCGGTTTTCTACCCATTGAGGGTCTTCGAGATGCAGGAAATAGCGGTGCAGTCCTTCTTCTGGCTGTAGGTCGTCTCGGTGCAACTCCGCGCCTGCTAAACCGTTTAACACGCAGTCTGACCACGCTTTGTTGGGTTGTTTCATGTCGGACCAAAGAGTTCAAGCTGTCCATATGGTTGTTTTGTTTAATTTCATCGGATCCTGGGAAATGAATTTCATTGTCATTGTTCTGTTGTTGTAACGATTCAGCTTGTAGAAGTGCGAAGATTCCGATGATCAAAAGAATAGTAATGGCAACCAAATTATCAATTCTGACCATTTTTATTCTAAAATTAAATTTTATAATTTAAATTTTTAATGGCATAGGGTTAAGAGGGCAAATTAATTAATTTCTTAAAGAATCCAAGTTTTTGTGTTAGGTAAACTTGCGACAAAATATTTTTCTTTTGTTTTCTTCCTCTTCATCACACAAAATGTACTTGGAAGAGGGTGGGGTGGGATCATTAGTAATTGGTTACGTCCGAAGACTGATTGATGAGTCCATAAATCAGTTTTATGTTTTGATCTAACCAAATAATTTTTTGGGTCTCGCGAATGAACAATTTGGACCGGAATTTACTTAAACAAATGCCCTTTTTAATGTTTTCGTCAAAGTCAATCAATGGGGGATCTAAATGGATTGATTCCATTACAACAGTAGACTATCAAATTCCAACTCAAAAGGTTAACTGGTTAGGTAGGATAAAACTCACTCCCTATTAAGTCAAAGAAAAGAATCGTCTAAATCGAAAAGAAAAAGAAAATCTTTATAGCCAAAAACAAAAAAAATAATAATTAGCCAAAAACAAAAAATAAAATGTTTAAGAGGAACAAACTAATAAGTAAAGGATATAAAAATTATTTTAAATGGATTGTTCGCGAAAACAAACAACAACAACAACAAAACATAAGCAAAAAATTCATGGAAATTAATTTTCTTAAGGATAATTTTTGTTTATTTTTAAAAGAAATTTTCATGAGAACAAATAAAAAACAAAAAGATTCACGAAAATTATTTATTACCTATAATAAGGATATTATTTTAACTAACAAAAAAAATCACGGAAATTGCTAATTTTCATATGGATATTTTTGTTTGTTTTAAAAGTAATCTGAAGAGAACACAAAAACAAAAAGATTCACGGAACATATTATTTTGTTTATTTTAAATTAAAAATATTCTTTTAAATTAAAAAATTCGTAAGAGGCAAAAAAGAATAAAAGGATTCACGAAAATTATTTACTTATAACCTATAATAAGTAGGGCTTGAAAAAATATCGGCCAAAAATTAGTGAAAATATCGATATAAATTTTCAAAAATGGGTAGGAAAACCATTTAAAATAATTCAAAAAAAATTTTTTCTTGGTTGAAATTGCAAAAAAGGCACATTGCGAGGTTTATACATAAATAAACTGGCCAAAAAGATGAAAAAATCTTTGAAAAAATTATTGAGAATTTTTTTGGAAATAAATCAAAGATTTTGGATTTTATTTTTTTCAAAGATTTTGGATTTTATTGCATTTTCGCTTAAGAATTTTTCAAAAATGGCAAAATATCGACATAAATACCGGCATACCGGCATAAAGTCTAAAATATCGAAAAATATCGAAAATATCGACAAAAAGTTGATTGTTTTGGACTCAAATCAAGCTAGAAATACTTTTTATTTGATTTTCAGGCCATTTTGAGCGTCCGCAAAAAATATCGATTTCGATAATTTTTCAAGCCCTAATAATAAGGATATATTAATTTAACTAGAATATTCGTGAGAACAAAAACAACAAAAAATTCACGGAACTAATTTTCATATGAATATTTTTGTTAATTTTAAAAGAATGATGATGAGAACAACAAAAAACAAAAAGATTCACGGAACATTATTATAAAAATTCCATTTTTTTTAAAATAGTAATATTTCACAAAATAATCTGTTCACGGAACAAATTTCACACAGAACAATTTGTGAGGGAAAATCATAATTACCGTGTTTTTGACATTTATTAAAGGTATATATTTCATAATTCCCAAACAAAAAATATTACACTATTACATTCTTTTTAAAAATTAAGGTAAAAATTTCTTTTTTGAATTAATTATATTTTTTAATATTAAATGAATTTTAATTTTCATTTTTATTCTAATTTTTATTTAATTTTTTTAATAAATATAATTTTACTCGTAGATGTGTATATGTATATACAAATTTAAAAAAAAAGATATAAAAAGCAATACACACTGATGCCATGTAAAATGCTAAAAATATAACAAAGATTTGATGCCTTTTATGATTTTATGACTGTTTTATGACGGTTAAATAGTAAACCAGTTCAGGATTCCTCGTCCTTCTTCTGGTTATAGCATCTCCCGTGCCAACACAGCTTTTGGCCCCCGGTCCCCTGGGTCCAGTGCACATTTCTTTGTGGCAATTCACTTTGTTGGCCATGTCTGTGTTTCGGAGGGGGTCGAGTCGGCTGTGGCGACTCTTCGCTGGTGTTACTACTCTCGGCACTTCCGCTGCCACTATCAATGTGACTAAAGTGAACACAATCGGCGGCACCCGAGAATTTAGACAATCCGCCAGTCTGAAAATAAAATTTTTAGATTTTCAAAATTAAGGAAAAAATATTAGATTTTCAATTAAGGAAGAAATAATAGATTAGATAAATAGACAGAATCATTCCTAATATTAGATAAAGATTAGATAATTGGTGACAAAACAGCTAAAAATTACTTTTAAAAACGATAAGATACCATACGAAGTTATATTAGCTCTTAAAGAAGATAAAAACAAAGCAATTAATAATTCCTTTAACATAAAGTTTCGAATAAATATCAAGAGAAAAGATATACATATGTATGTATTTAAAGATTAATTTATTTAACGATTCCCGTTAAAGGCTAACTGACCATTTGCAAGCAGGATCGTTTCTTGCGCCCGCCACTCGCGCACAACTGCGTGCATGTGCCGTTTTGGCACATCTGCACACAATCTCCCCGCTTCTCCCTTCTGTACGGGCCCACCCGTTCGACACTGATCAGTCCCCGTGCGTGCATGTCGCTGATCTGCATTTCCGTTTCGCGCTTCCGGCGCCCGCACAACTGCGTGCACTTTCCGCCTTGGCACATCTGCACGCAGTCCCCCGCCTCCGAAAAAGGAATATTAGACAGAAGAAAACAGCCGATGGTGTACAATAACAATTCAATCAGAAAGCTCATTTTGTACTGATTCATTGTTGTAGTCTAAATGATCATAGTTGAGTAACATACTCTCTTCGTATAGTAAAAAATAATCAGCATGAAGGTAAACATAATCGAAAGTACAAAAATCATACTTGTTAGAGCAAGGTCGGATCCCGATGTTACTTGTCTTTTTTTATTTAATTGTTTGTTATTGATGATCATTTATAGTTTTAATTGCATTAATTTGTTTTATATTTTTTAAGACCAAACTTATTTTTCGACCTCCATCTGACATAAGCTTTATCTTATTTAAAAGGGGTGCTTTATTTTAGAGGGTTAGGGTTACCTAATTTTTAAAAGTTGTGTCAGATTATAAAAAATAAAAATTCTAATGAATTTGTTTGGAAGCTATTTTCAAACAAGAGAAAAAACAAATCTGATCAAAAATAAAAAATTGAATTGGAAGTAAATCGATGCTTCTGCCTCCTAAAAGAAGTTATATATTTTTTGCTAAATAACCAAAAAATCTTATGGTTGGATAGGTATGTATACTTTATTGTTATGTATTTCGGAAAAATATGATAATGATCTGTTAAATAGTCTGACAATAGTTTAAAGTAAAAGGTTAACTATCTCATGGCCACTGATTTAAATGTTCCTTAGGGATCAGACATCATCTCACCAGACCTAATATTTATAATCAGACCGATTGAAATCAAATAATATTTTGATAATTGGATCAGGAAGTTCGAATGGAATGATTTACGGCAGAAAAATGATTGTTTTCGCGTTTAAGAGTTCACCGAATCACACATTTTCATTTTAAAGTACTTACCTAGGCGAACTTTTACCTCGACGTCTCCCGTTCCCTCGTTTGCCATTAAAATTGAAATTACCGGTTTCCGCGACAATAAATATAAAGACAAAAGTTGGTCGCGTGAGGTCATTTGATCTGATCTTAGACCGATCAATCAAAAATTTTATAAAATTTAATGCCCTTCATTAACTCAATCTTAACTATTTATTCCCATTTTAGCATCCCAAAAAGCTTCTCAAAATGAATCATTGCTCCACGATTATTTTGACCTTCACTTTATTGCTCATCATCATTGCCTCTATCGACGCACGTCGACGTGCGTTGCGTCCTTCACGGAAACATCATCCGCATCATGCGCGTCCTGCTGCCCCTCCAAAGTCCTCCGAAGGCGGCGACTGCGTTCAGATGTGTCAGAACAGCATATGCAAGCAGACTTGTGGACGCAAAAAGCGCGGTGTTCCTCATATTTTGTCGACGAGCATCAAAACGCCATTAAACAACGCATCGCAACAACTTGGCCACAGAATGTTGCCGAGTAATGGGCCACAACTTCCATTGTTTAACAACAGAGGCAGTATACTCCAGGGTAGCAGATCTACTTTAGGCAACATACAAGGTACTAATAGACCATCATTAGGCAACTTTCCGCAAGGCAACAGAGGGCCGCAACCTGCACAAGTTCCGCAACAGTTCTCGCAGCCCAACGACGCAAGCGGAGAGCCGATCAGGTTGCGGATAGGCAACAGATTGATGACACAAGGATCATCGGGTCATAGCCAAGGCATGAAGATGCAGAACAAAAGTGGCGAAAGCGAAGAAGAGGGAGGAGAAATAGATCTGACCAGCCATGAGGAAAGTCAGGAGAGGGACGGGATGGAGTTAGCACGAGAAGAGAGCGAGGAGGAACCACCTGTAGAACCCGGAAAGCCTGCAGGTGGCACTGCATGCGTGCTGATCTGCAGGACCGGCGAGCAGTGCAACAAAGCATGCAGCATACCTCGCAGGAAGTTAGTGGCCAAGCGGAGTATTGATAAATGGATGGAGATGTGGATCAAGTTCAAGCAGGCCGGAAGACGGAGGTGATCATCATCATAATCATCATCATTTAGCATTATCTTTATATTTTAGACTTTTTATTTCTTTGCATCTTTTACCTTCTACTTTACATGCGTTGTATTGTTTGAATTCTCATTTATTTGACCATATGGTATTATGAATAATTTTCTATGAAAATATGAATCGCACATTATGTGTATATGATGATTTTTACGAATAAAAACAAGAAAACCAATTTGTTTGAGAACTTAGACCAAAAATACCTAATCGCGAAATATTTGCATAAAATAGATTATTTAAATTAAACAACATTTTAATAAAGAAAAAATACATTAATATTAAAATGTTGCGATAAAAAATATATAATACAAAGAAGGAAATGAAGATCATTGATTAGAATTTGTGAGAATTAGAAGAAAAATATTAGAATGAGAAAATCAGAATAGAGAGAAGAGAGAGAGAGAGAGAGAGAGAGAGAGAGAGAGAGAGTCGAGAGAGGTATATGCTCATTTATTCAAATATTAAATGATAAAAAATTGGTATTTATCGCTAGTTACTAGTATATATTTTCACCGATAAATTCGATAATGTCGGGTTTCTGTTGTGAAAACCGATTTCAAAAAAACTCCATAAGACCATAAGTACATATGACATTTTAGAAAGGCATTTAAAGTTCAAATAATTAATATAAAATTTAATTATTCGAAATTACGGAATGTATCAAATTTCGAAAAAAAAATACAAATCACCGATCAACCCTCTAATAAAGACGTATATGTAAAATAAAAAGGTGCATAATTAAATAATTCTCATCGATTCATCGTTTATTCAACATCTAATTGGCATAATATACTTTTTTCTCTTTATCATCGATATAATGAATTATTCGAATGTAATTACAGAAATAAATACAAAGCATGTAAGTATAAATGAGTCAAAATTAATAATCAAAAATGCCAATCAATTCTGGTTGCTGATCTTGGAAATGATCACTTTGCGTGAAATGAGCAGGACGAACTTCAGGAAATCATCCTTTGGTTTCTTCGGCGCCTTCTTCTTTTTCTTCGGGCGCCGTGCAGGCGGCGGGTACCAATAATTTTGTCGTGCAGGCGCGCCCGCAAGTCGCCGTTTTGCCGGCCTCTTCTTCTTCTTCTTGACCTTCGCCTTCTTCCGCCTATAGCACTCCATCAGGCAAGTGCTGCTCTGGCACATCTGCACGCAATCACCTCGCTTGACTCGAAGCCTGCTCTCGCTTGCACTTATCTCTCCGACATTCGTCGATCCGCCGCGTTTAACTCTCTGTAGCCAAAAGTCCAAACTGTTAATGTCGTGTTCATCTACGAATCCATCAATTGCTGATGCTGTTTTGTCGACATTATTATTCTGTTGTTGGAAATGTGATTGTCCCTCAATCCATGTAATCGCTCCAATGGCCAAAAGAATTGCGTATTTGATCATATTTTGGGAGAACTGCTGATCAGGGCCGTTTTGTTGGGTTGATCAGTTAAGATTTGATCTGGGGCTGATTCAGTGTTTGATTCGGTTCAACATTCCATCATTCTTATTGTGTCTCTTGTGACGAATGTTTCCCCATTACTAATTGATTCGGGAACTTTATAAACTCCTCATACCGATAAATCATTAAAGTTCTCTCAATTTTCACTGATAAACGAATTTTACCGCGTCATTAAACTCGATTTTTGATACGTTAGGGGCGTTCTCTGAAAACGAAGTTCTCTTATTTTTTGTGTGATATTATTCAAGTTCCTTCTCTTTTCTTGAATCGAATGAACCGAACAGACGAGCCTGATTGAATTTTTTACTGCGCAATTATTTATCAATGAAAAACGGGATTCCGCCGATCACAACAAGAATAATTGATCAGACTATCAACATTGTTAAGGTCACCTGCTCAGACTTTTGTGTAAAGTGTGTTTTGTGGCCAAATTTTCTTAAAATTCTATGAAAATAAAGAAAGAATAAGGAGAAGAAAAGGAAGGATTTGCGAAAAAAAATTAAGAAAAAAGATTCAACGAACAAAAATTAGATTGGATATTTCTTATGAAAAACACCATTTAATCATGGAACGATGTTTGAGGTATAAGAAATCATAAATGAATTCTAAAAGTGTGGAAAAATATATTCACAATTGTATGTATGGTTCACTTAATGAAATATCGAGTGAAAAAGATAAAATAAATATATATCTTTATAAGTGGAAAAATGATTGTTGAAGTGATATTTTCCGAATTAAATTTTTAAAAATTATTTACATATGATTGAGATAATCGACAAGTTATTGTCCAATTTTTAGGTAGAATTCCCTTTAAATTATTAATAAATATTTTTTGTGTTAAAAATAGAGTCAAAATTATATATTTTTAACAAAGGTTCGATCACACTAGCGAAAAATCAGAATGGTTTTTCGGAGTTTGCCCATTTCTTTTGTTGTATCCAGACGCCTCCGTGTTCCACCGGTGAGACAATACCAATCAGTGATCCTACAAGGCCCAATTGATCAATACAACATCTTTCTATAATTTTTTTAGTGTTTATGTAATTAAAAGAATATTTTTATAGATTATATGCTTTGAGAAAATATATTTTTATAGGAATTTTTTAATGAGTTTTTTTCCTTAATCCTTCGAAAATATCATGTGAATTTTTATTTAGACTCAAAATGTTAATTTCCCTGCATGTCTTTCCTGTTTTACTATTTTCATATTTCTACCTCCCTATCTATGGCCTATACCAATCCACTTTACATGGATTAAATTTGGACTTTCGACAACGCAATTTTATTCGTCAATTAAAGGGATTCTCATCCTATCAACTTAACAATTTAGAGCTTAATGAGACCATTTATGATTACCATGACAAAGCATATTACATCAATATCACCATTGGTACAATTTTGTACAATGTCTAATTCGAAAAAAATGTTTTTAGCATTTTTATAAGTATTTTTCAGCTTTTCTTATTTTTTGGGCCCTTTCTTAGAGATCTTGGCGCTAGTTGGAAGACGGGCTATCTTGAAAACCTACTAAAAGGGCCTTTTCGGCAAAAATAGAAAAAATTTTTTTTTGGTTTTTTCCAATGCTTTTGCTCAAAAAGTATTTAAAAAGGGTAAAAAACGCAAATAAAAATCTTTTTTGGTTTTCAAATGAAAAGGGTCCCCCCTGTTAAATTATGGGTTTTCAAGATAGCCCGTCTTCCAACTAGCGCCGAGATCTTTATTTCATTCAAATTAGTATGATACAAATAACTATACTAAAAATTGACAAACTAAAGAAAAATCATTTCCTAAATCCAAAAATAATTTTCGAATATGTCATTCATATCTTTTTGAATAATAATATGAAAAATTTTGCTATATTCAAACAATTTTTTCCATAAAGTAAAAAAATCTATAATAAATCATTTATGTTTCTTAGCATTTCATATTTCTCTGACGTAACATAATAAATAAACTCGCATTCATGTAAAAAAATCCAAGCTATGCCATTTTTCAAATTGACTTCTAAATATTAAACCAAAAAATTATATTTTTGTGGATGAAAAATTCAGTTAAAAATATTCCCAGGATGTCAGCCTTTTCTGGTCATCGCGGACACCGGTTCCCCGGTGTTTTGGGTCGCCGATTCGGAGTGCCAATCAAAGGTGTGCCTGGAAAAGCATCGGTTCCATCGAGAGTTGTCCAAATGTTACCAAAGTGTACAGAACAAAACATTCGATTTACAGTACGGCACCGGTAGTGCCAAAGGCATGTACGGCATGGATACTGTAGAGGTAACGTATTCAAGAAGGGAATAATACTGTAAAATGTTTTTAATTTCGTAATAAACTTATTAGCGTTAAGTATATAAAGCTGAATTATATTTATCTGGGAAATTGAATCATTGATTATGTAGTCCTGGACACATTGGTTGTTTGTCCATCTGAAGAAAAATCATTGAAGCGTTACTAAAACAATTCTACAAAAATGATAAATAAAATGTAGTTAGGTAACATAATATTTTTTATTTCTTTTATTTCATAGATCGGTTCTCCTCCATTGTTCACAATTCCCAACACTTTGTTTGGCCAAGCTACTGAAATGGCCGAATTTTTCACCAATCTTCCTGAAATGGACGGAATCCTCGGACTTGGCCCATTTTGCCCCGACGGAGTGGACTCGCCCATTTTCAATGCCTTCAACAAGAAGATTTTACCGCGAAAATTGATCACCATTTACTTCAAGTGTGACGGAGTGGACGCCGAGGGACTGCCGGGCGGAAGTAATTTTTTGCTAATTTTTCAAGCATTTTCATAATAATTTATGGTTAATCCAGAGGATATTTTTCAAATTTATAATCATTAATAATTTTGCAATATTTTATTAAGCAATCACCTGGGGAGACATTGACCATGTGAACTGTGAAAAAGATATTTATTATGTGCCATTATTACCGAGTGATGGTCATTGGGCTTTTGAAATTCAGGTAAATCTTCATAATGATACAAAATTTAAAAAAAATTAAGATTTTGTCAATTAAACAAATTGTTAGCTCAACAAATGCTTTTCTTCGTCTATTTTTTTCAATTCATCTCCAAATTGTTTTTTCGGACCTGGATCTCATTATTTAATTATAAATTGTTTGCATTTTTTTTTATATTTTTTACATCACAGAGTGTTTGCCACAGGACTTACTGCAATGACAAAATAAAGAAGGCAGTCACGGACTCGGGCTGCAGTGAAATTGTCGGACCAGCATATGCCGTCATGGAACTTTGGAAGAGTATCGGGGTGAACCAGATCAACGGCACAATTCCGTGTGACGCGAACTTTGAACCAATCATTTTGACCATTGCCGGCTATGACTATGAACTGTCCAAGGTGAATTTTACTAAACCAAACCAACTAAAATACAAATGTTTGGTGACTTCATCAATATGAGCCCTTTTGATATTTTGACAAATATTTATTTAAAAATTGAATTATTTTTAATTAAAAAATCATTATTCAATTTATATGATAACCTAATTAATCAGTAATCAATTAACACAACTCATAGGTGATTTTTATTAAAGTCACACCATTTTTCAGGAAACCCTAATCCTGAAAAGTCGTGAGTATAAAGGCCAATGTTTCATTCGCATCATTCCTTCTCCGAAAAATGCCGGTGAGGACGATTTTTGGCTTTTGGGAGCTCCATTTATTCAACAATTTTGTCAGGTAAAATTAAAAAATATTGAAATAATTTAAATTTGTGTTAAGATTCATGACTTTGAACAGAAAAGAATCGGATTTGCAGTGGCAAAGCAATCTGAACAAGCTGGAAGAGTGATCAAAAGGAAAAAATGATGGGAATTGGACAATTATTTTAAATATTACAGTCAAAACTTATTAAGTTCACTTATATTTTTAGTGAGTTTGCTTTGAAAAAAATAATAAATATTAAATAAATCCAGCTAAAGCGGTGTCAAATAATTGCTTATACAAAAGTACAATTTATTCAATCTATCATATTTAAAAAAATACAGTGAATATATTTAAAATTATTTATAGAAATTGTTATTTTAAATTATGTATAGATATAAATTTTCCGACAATTATGGATTCTTAGAAAATTTCTTATGACTCACTTCAAAAATTTCATAGAAAATTCAATGAAATTAAGGAATTCAAATTTCCACCCATTGTTCACAAAAATTGCTCATCAGTTTAATATATTTATTGTACATTGGAATTTTGAGGGAAATTAAAAAAAACGTTTCTTATTTCGTGAATGAACATAAATTTGTTCAATAATCTAAGCGATCCATTAATGCCAATTTTATGGTTAGGCTTTTAATTTTTCATTTTTTATATTGGCGTCTATAATGTATATTTCTCTGCTTGTCTTGCCCACCATATTATTTCTGTGCCTTTGCTTCTCTGCCCATGGCCTACATCAGTCCATCCTGCACCATACTAAAATTAACCCCAAACAACACAATTTGATACGCCGTTTAAAGGGACTTTCAGCTTTGGCCTACAACAATAACAACTACAAGCCATATTTTAATGAGACAGTGTTCAATTACCGTGACAATGTTTATTACATGGATATTACCATTGGTACAATTCATATAAATATAATTACATATTAGATGTAAACATACTACTGATGAGATTTGAGTACTATTTTTGGTGATATGATATAAGGCCCGAAGAACATTAGATATTCTTCTTAATAGCTCTTAAATAAATATATAATAGCCTTTACAACCTAATCTGAATTCCCATCCTTGCCTTGGAAGAATGTGTTATTTTTAAATTTTAATTTTATTAAAACTTTTGATTTTCATCGTTTTTGAAAATTTTTAGCGCTTATCATTTTCGAAGCAACTGTTTACACACAAATACAAATAGGGTAAAGTTTAAAAACGATTTTGCAAAAATTCGATCCAGAAATTTCAATAAAAACATTTCCAAATTCGAATGATTTTATATCAATACTTTATAGTGAGGGCAGATAATTTAAAACACGTGCAATACTTATGAATCCTGTTATTTTATATGTAGTAAATGCATTTAAAATATTGTAATTAATTGCCGTTCCTATTTCGAAATTTTTGACCGAAAATTGTGCCTATAAAATATTAAAAAATAAATATTAACAAAGCTCATTGATGTCCATTAAACTTATTAGAACATATATTATGTACATTACATAGATTGATTATTCACGTAGGTTCCAACCGCCAACCCTTTCGGGTGCTGCCGGACACTGGTTCCTCCTTGTTTTGGGTCGTGGATTCGAGCTGTTCATCAGCAAATTGCAGGAAAAGACATCAGTTCTATAGCCAATCCTCCGTCTCGTATAAACCCACAACTTGGCCTTTCACTATCAAATACGGAACCGGCAGCTCCCGTGGATTTTATGGCATTGATACTGTGGGGGTAAAAAATGCCGAAACAGGACGTTTGAGTGTGGCCGGTTGAGTGTGGAAGCTGGAAAAATCACTATAACTCATAAGTCAGCTCAAAGCAACCTAGAAAAATGAACCTGATGTCATTAGCTAGGTCTAAATGTCTGCTATAAATTTACAAAAAAGATCATCCGAATTGCCCAAGTGTGAAAAAAGTTATGGCCAATCTTTGGCCAAAATCACGATTTTAGTGCTTAATTTGGCCATAACTTTTTTTAAATTGGCCAAACAGACTTTAGACCTAGTTAATGACATCAGATTCATTTCTTTAGGTTACGTTTAAGCTGTGGTATAGCGATTTTTTCAGCTTCAACACTCAACCGGCCACATTCAAAAGTCCCCTACCGAAGAAATGCATTCTGAACATATCATTAAAAAATTAATAAATGTCAAAAGAGTACTTATGGATAGAAATATCGAGCATGTTTCCAAAATTTTAATGTATAAAAAATGTATTTTGGTTTTTTGATCATTGTTGCAGTTTGGCAATCCGCCCGTGTTCTCAGTGCCCCAATGTGTCATTGGACAAGCAACCGAATTGGACCCACATTTTGAACATTCTCCCGAATTCGAAGGAATTTTTGGCCTTTCTTATGGCGCTACTGATGATGATAGAGTGGACTCACCACTTCGAACCGCAGTCAAACAGGGGATTTTCGCGCGAAATTTATTTACGGTTTTTCTACAAATTAACGGACCCTTCACGGAAGGACAACAGGGAGGAGGTTTATGATTATTTTCACAAAATATTTTTTTACAAAAAAATAAAAAAATAAAAACGTTTAGTAAAAGATAGGTATAAATTTTCCACGGATTTAGTTATCACTTGGGGAGAAATTGACTCTATCAATTGTGCAAAAGAGGTGTACTACGTACCATTGGTCCCCTATCATATATTTTGGGCTTTTGAAGTTCAGGTTAATTGTTTGTTATTAAATAGTTCAATCCTAAAATTACTTAAATTACTTATTTTAAATTGAATAGGGAGAGTCCAATATTCCTTTCATTTTCATAGGCTGTATGCTACGGACAATACTGTGATAGACAAACTCGACTGGCAATCACGGACACGGGATCCAATGGCATATTCGGGCCTCGGGGGGCGATCAAAGGATTGTTGGCACAAATGGGGTTGGAGCTGGACGATAACGGCAATGACCACGACCTTAGAATCTCCCAGTGTAATGATCAGATCGAACTGATCGGAACGATCGATTTTGTGATCGGTGGGTACAAGTTCCAGGTGCCGAAGGTATGGAAACTGATCGACAATTTGCAAATTTAACAATATAAGTAATTGAAGTAATTTATTTTCGATTTCAGTTATTTTTCGTTGAAACTGTTATAATCATAATATCATTCTGGGTCAAAATTTCCGGATAAAGTGATTCCTATAAATAGTTTTTTGATGCCAAATCCAAAATAGATTAGAAATATCATCAAGTTAAAATTTAGTATAAAAATAATTTAATATAGTCTAATTTTATGTTATGTCCAAACAATTTTCGGATCGGATTTAAAAGTATCCCTATGCGGCTGGCTATTTGAAAAAATTTATTTATCGACTTATCAAAAATATTTATTAAAAATGCTTAGCTCGTTATAGAAATAAAAGTTCCAACTAAAGCGAATGAATTTTAGGAATTGTTCATCAAAGATTTGCGACGGGAAATAGCAGGAGTTTGTTCTTGCCGTTTAGCACCTTTACCCATCGATGATGATAAAATTTGGATTCTCGGAGTTCCATTTATTCAGCAATTTTGCCAGGTAAAAATAAAATAATTATTTAGTAAAAATATTTTTAGACGAAAACCATATAAAAATATAGTTCTTTTATTTTTTCGTCATGTTATAGTATGTACTATGTAGAAAAAAATATTGAAAAATTTCAAAAATATTATAAAAAACATAAAAAAATTAAAAATAAATGTTTTAGATTCATGACTTTGACAACAAACAAATCGGATTCGCGGTTGCAAAACAGACAAACAAAGCATAGAAAGGAATACCGAATTATTAAATGATGGCTACTTTACTTTTTTCATACAAATTTATGCCTGAACCTTTTAAATTATTGAGTTTTGAATAAAAAAATTAAAAAACTACATTTTGAAAATAAACTCCTACCTACAGGAGAATATTTCGATTTTAATTACTATGGCGTCCCATAAGTTATGTTACCTTTTGAATTTTTTAAAAATATTTCAGGAAATTCCACCGAAACTATATAAAATTTTGATGTGAAAGCTCGAAATCTCTAGATCGTACTGAAATTTTTTAAAATTTTCTAACTCAGGATTTCGTGTCTCGAGTTATGAAAAAAAATTAAATTGTCTATAGAAATGTAAAAAAACGCCAGGAAAAAAGAAAATGAATATCGAGGACATGGGCAATCGGGTAAGGAGAATACGATCCTCTCTATCAATTGGTGAATAAATATTACACTAAAAGTCATTTTTGAAAATTTCTGACCAACTGACCTAAAAATTAGATTTTTCGAAAAATTCAAATTGATATTTGTGTTCTAATGGATAAAGCTCATCAATAGGAGCAAAATGATGTATTACATGTCCATGTTTTGTTGGTAAAAATCTCGAGTTTTGGAGTAGGGAGTCAAAATTCAAACTTCATGTTGAAAACTTCTTGAAAATCAGGGTTTTTGATTTTTAAATGTGCGGATTGTATTCTTTTACCCAATTGCCTATGCCCGGTATCCTTTTTCTTTTTTCTTGGTGTTTTTTTACATTTTGATAAACAATTTAAGTTTTTCTGTACCTCGAATCGATCTGCTTACAGACTATTTTTCGATACGAAATCTTGAGTTAGAAAATTTAAAAAAATTTCATTACAATCTGGAGATTTCAAGCTTTCACTTGACACCAAAATTTTATATACCATAGTTTCGGTGGAATTTCCTGACATATTTTTTAAAACTTCAAAAGATAACAGAAAAACTTATGGGACACTCTAGTAATCGTTAGTTGTTTTGTTTTCTATAATAGCTTAATAAATTCATTTAAAAATAATCCACAAAAATATGAAAAGATCATCAAAAAAGATCAATAAAACTTTAAATGTTATTTGTTATTAGATTGCCAACAGTTGATTCGAATTATCAGACTCTTAATATAATTAATTATTTTCTATCTTCTTGCTCGTTTTCAATTTTCCTCTGCCCCCTTCTAGCAATTTTCATTCCGAGATTCTTTATAATTTTCCACGCAAAACATCCCCTCTCCGCCATCCCCTTGTGCTTTTCCCGCTTTCAGCTTCAATGGTGGCGGATCAACGACATCCCAGCAACACCAAATCGATCATTCGCAATTCTGCGCTTTCTTTCCGCGCAAAATCTGATAAATTTACCCATTCATTCATTGTCAATGCAAAAGAAAAACTCTAATTAATTAAAAAAGTATAAGCACAAAATCCATCTTATTTTACAATCATACGAGATACATACGGATTCATGCCCATTACAATATCATTTATTATTCCTATTTCCATTTTATTTAATGAATAATACCATTTTTCGTGTATAAAATAGCCTTATTATATTATTATTTGTCATTAATTTCCTTCGAGCCTTCGACTTATTCTAGATTTTAATCTCTCTACATATTTCCATGGCCATGAAGTTAAATTTAATTATTTTTATTTGTCTGTTCATTGGATACCAATTCACCATTGCCATGAAACACGATGGAAATATTTCTGTGAATTTGAATGAATTTGAAGGAGAGGTATATTTAATACAAATTTAAAATATTTCGAAAAATATAATTTATATGATATTTGTTCTTTTTGGAAACAAAACCATTTTCTTGTTCTCAAAAAAGGAGGAGGGAGGGAGAGTGATTTTTGTTGGTTTTTTTATGATTAAAAGTTTATAAAAACAAAATAATCAAAAAAAAAGTTCCCTCCCCCTCCCTCTGAGAACCTCCAATACAAAAATTTAGGAGCAAAAATGATTTTGACTCTGAATAAGGCAAATCGCTTCAAAATATTTCCTTACTTTTTAGCGATTGTCGTAAATCTTTACAATAAATTGAAATTTGTTTTAAATAAATATTTTTAGGAATTAATCAATTTTTGGATTGGTTTTTTGTTTTTTAAACATTAATTTTGACAATTTTCCCCGATTTTAGCAACAAGCCGCCAAATTCCAGTTCCTGGCTTCCTCGGGCCTCTACATCATCATCGGCTTCGGAGCTCTTTGCTTCGCCGCCTGCTTCATTAGTTTCTTGTACTGGATGGTCATGAAAATTCAGAGGAGACGATGAATGGACACGGGGAAGGGGAAGATTGTATTTATGTATAATTGTGTAATTCCATCAAAGTTTTGTCTTCAATCTTGAAAAAATAAATTTAAAAAAAATTGTCCATTATTCCAAAGTGAACTAAAGTTTTGGCATTTTTAAGGGCTAAGAAGTTTAAGAATAAAAAATAACCAATAAGCTACAATAATACATAATGTAATTTATATTCTTTTTCCAATTTGTCATATTTACCGATAAAGCTGCATCTACTAAATAATTTAAAGGGCTTTTAAAATCACATCAATTCCCTTGAGTTAGATGAATATTGATGCTGTTGAAAAAACGCTCTAAATAATTGGATCTTTCAATTTATAGAGAGCATTAAAATTGTGAAAAAATTCGTTTTTTATATAAAAAAAGGTTTTAATTTGTCTCAAAAAATAACAAAAAAGTCCAACTGGATAATGCTTGATTGCTATTCCTGCTCATTCATTAGCTGTCCTCGGGCGGATGGAACTCCACAATGTGTTCTCGAAGTTCGGTCCCCACAGGGAATTGCGCCTTACATTTGGTACATTTGAAAGGGTTTTTCTTGTGATATTTCAGATGGGCATGCAGAGTTCCTCTTGAGGGGAAACTTCTCTGAAATGCGTTTTTTCAAAGAGAATTTTTGCCATAATTTATACAAATTTATTATTCTCTTTTCCCACCTCACATCCCTTGTCTTTGTAGGGACAATAAAAAATGGTTTCTTTCGCTGTTTTGGGCTTGTTGATGCCCAATCCGAATTTATTTTTATCACTCGGTGATTTGTTGAGTGACTTAATCAGCAGCGGTTTTTTGTTATCGATGGGATTGCTGTCATCATTGTTGGCATTGGCATCCTCCGTTATCACCATCTTTGTCCCACTATCTTCATCAACTTCATCTTCATCCGAAATTATCACCATCTTATCATTCCCGCAATCACTGTCATCATCTGGGTCGTAGTCCTATGGAAAATCATAATCAACCTATTAATATATAACTGATAAATCGCAAAAATTAGAGATCTAATCATTTCAAATTGGTATATTCAAAGAACATAAACTTATTTTACCCGTTTTATTTGGTAAAAACTTTTAAAAATATTTTTTCTTCTTTTTCTAAATAAAATATTATCCCATTCATAGGTTTCAAAAATTCTTTTTGTTCTGACTATCGAAATGCAATAAGACAGTTTTGGAATTTCACAAAATTAAACTTCGTACATAAATAAATTCAAATTTTTCGACCTCGTCCGATGGTCGTCGATGATGCGAGATTCTCGAGCTTCCTGTCGATGGTGGGTTCTTCTTCCCCATTTTGGCATCAATTTCCGTCAGTTTCATCTCTTTCATCCCGGTTTGCATCTCTTTTTCTGGCGAATTATCATTGGCCGAACTTATTTCGTCGAATATTTGTGTGCCAAATTCAAAGTTCAAACTGTAAATTTTGCCATTGGCAATGGTAAGGCCAATTTTCCTGCAACTCAGTATGGTTTCGATGTAGCTCAATTTCTAAAAAATCAAAAACATTTTCAGCAAATTTGTAATTATTAATCCCACCAGGTGCAAATCTTCCATTTTGTTCCTGTCCACCACCCGTAGAACAATGTCATATTTGGCCGGATCATTCTCACTACCATTATCCATCACAATTTGGCTTCTATGGGTTGTGTATGTGCGGAATTTTCGGTTGGTTTCTTCATTTCCGTGGTAAGTGACTTCAACATAATAAATTTGATCCGATTTTTCGTCAAATGGTGGATTAATTTGTAGGAAAAAGTAATTTTTAAGTTTTATTTCGAGGGGAATTCCATTGTAATAGGACACACCCTTCAATATCAATGCTGGTTTGTCAATCTGAAAATTTCTAAAAAGTTATTAAATTAAAATATATTTTGCTAATAAATCAAGATTTTAGAGATCTTCTTAAATTTTTCCAATTCACAAATCGGAAATCAAGAAATCATATAACCAATCATCTCCAAAAGATATTACTCATTATTCACTAATTTTTGATAATCAATTTTATTTTCCTCAATAATAATTTAATAAATTGATCTGGGACTTTAGCATAGAAAATTTTCAGATAAATTAAAAATGTTTGAAAGCAATGCAGAAAATGCATATGCAAAAGAATTAAAAATTGTAGAAAAATGAATTGGCATTGTTGAATTTAGATTTAGATACATACCTAAGAATTAGATAATTTAATATTGAATTTAAAATTAATTTGATATCAATTATCCAAAATTATTGAAGTATACATTCGCAACTTGTTGATCATCCAACCATTCTTCATGAAGCACCCGAACTTCGATGTCCAATTTCCTGCATTTGGGTGTCTCCCACCTGAACACCACCATGGCCTTGCTCCGCGTGTAAACTCTGTATTCATAGTCCTCTCCACGGTGACAATACACATATATTTTGTAGAACATTTTGGCAAGTTCGTGGATCTCCGGCAGAACATTCAGTTGGAAATGAGTTGCAAAATTAATTTTTATTGGCGAATTTGTTCTGGGAACTGTGCGCGATATTTGCGTTGGCTGGCATAAAATAAAGTAGAATGAATATTGATTATGATTAATGATATGTTATGGCCTCAAAATCCATTTTGTTCTCAGTTCAAAGAATATTTAAAAATTATTAGCTTAAATATACCTATAAATTTAATTAAATTTCTAATGTCCGCGAAATTTTTTGAAAAAATCAAAAATGCCAAAACATCGGGAACAATTTTCTTCTGTTTTTTTTTTAATTTTGGCCTAGCTGGATATAAGAAAATTACCTAGATTTGGTGGCCTAAATGACGTTTTGAGTTTAAATGGCAGTAATAATCCCATGACAGACAAACTCATAATCACCACATAATCAAATTTATAGAGGGCGATGGATTTTAATATTAATTCTTTTTTCATGGGACCGACTTCGCCACGGATTGATGCAACATAAAAGCAACATAATATTAATTAACTATGTATAATCCGCGTAAAAAACCCCGATTATTTCATAAAGTTTGTCAAAATAAAATTACAAAAAAAATATTTTTTAATTCGCGACCATTTTATGGCCAAACAATATACCTAATAATAATATGGCGTTAGGATGAGTTCCCAAAAATCGACGCACGAAACTTTGCAAATATACCTTATTAGATAAATCTGAATTTTGTATATTTTATGGCCTAGATCCCTGGATTATTTTTAAGAATTTTGATATTAGCTAATGACCGAAATTAACAAAGAAAATTTGTAATAAATAAAGGCCCTAAAAGTTGTTGATTGAAGAAAAAATGCAATGCAATAAATTCGAATATAAAAATAAAGTTGGAATTTTTACAAGGAATTAATGCTATAGCTTACCCATAGGCCAAAATTTGCATTCTTTTGTTGTGCCGAAATGGACAAACCGAAGAAATTGCAGTTTTTGGCGCGAAATTTGAATCCAAAACTATTGCAATCGCTGTGGAAAATTTGGACAGTTTCGGTGAAGGGCAAATGTTGCGCGGGCTGGAGAGGGGCCACAGCGGTGTAGTCAATGCAGGTGGCCAGCACATCGTAGCCTTGCTGGAGATGGTAGGGAAGGGGAGGGCTAAGCTGGACTTCCAGCCGATGGTCGGCAACCACAACAACGATTATTTGAAAGATTGCAGCAAAAAGGACGAATTTTGAAGCGAAATCAGGCATTTTCACTGATGGTTTGAAATTAAAGAAATATGTACAGCTAATGAGCGTTATCATAATGATTTTTTGAAAGGCTGCATTATTCAGTGTCATTTTGCTGTGTTCTCCATTCTTTGTGCTCAAAAATTTGGGCGGTAAAAATCTTTAATCTCTTTTACACATTTTTTACATATTTTATCATAAAATTATGGTCAATAAATGGGATTAAAACAAAGATATTATTATGTTGACAGTAAAAAATAAAATAAATAAAAATATAAAAAGCTATAACACAAGAATTTTTTATTCTTGCTTGCTTTGAAATCAATATAACATAATGGACAGGCGAGAATCGGGAATAGATTTATTGGCTATAGTAATGAGTATATGCATATTTGGAAATTCCATGATTTTTATGATTTCATTTTCTCAAATCAATTTTATATGCATGATTTGGTTTTGCATGTAATTTATTTAAAGATATAAATTAGAATATTTTCAGATCTTATTTTTGATTTTATAAAATAAATGAATAAAGTCATTTGGGACCAATTCACAAAATATAATTGCTAAATATTTCTTATAATTCAATGGATTTTGCAAAAAAAAAAATAACGAATAAATTGATTAAAAATAACGATTAATAAATAAATGGGCGATAAATTTTCTGCCATTAATTTTTGCAATATATTTTCTGCCAATTACATGATAGGTATATATGTAATATGAAATTATTTTCACAGCTTATGCTATTCAGATTTGTTTAAAATTATTTTAACACGATTTAAACACTGAAATAATCCAANTTAGGATAAAATGAATAATTACGAAAAAATTGATTCGTTCTGACAATGATGGGTTAAGCCAGAGGTGTTATAAAGTAATACACTGGGGAGAATTCTTCAAAATAAAGAATACTTTTTAAAAAATTCGAAGTAATATGTATTTTATGCATCCGTAATATCTCGTTTATCTTTTTGCTTCTTAATTCTGTCAAATTTATCTTCTTCGTAAAAATTCCTTTAATTCGCTATATACCAGGTAGGATGCCTTTCTTGTTAGTTTAGTTTTTTAAACTATCAAGAAAAATATAACTAAAATTTTAAAATGAATCTTAAACTTTAAGTACTTTTTTCTTTTTTAATCTTGATAGGGACCGCCTGTGAATAAGAAAATTTAAAAAATTTAATCTTTTTCTTAAGAAAATTGGTCATTTTTAACAGCCTTTTCTGGAAAAAATCAATTTTTATCCTGTTTTGCCTTCTTCGACTGTTTTGCCTTCAACCTTTGAAAAAAATAAGGCCTCTCTCTAAAATAAGGCCCCTTTCTAAAATAAGGCCTCCCTTCGGAGATGGTTGAAAAAAATAAGGCCTAGGCCTTATTTTAGAGAGAATACGGTAAATTCTACTAAAAATTTTATGTAATTTTTTTATTTATTGGCCATTTTATTTCCTTTTCCTATTAAATTTATACAAATCTTTTAGAGTCACAAAAGATTTTTAATTTTGTTCTATAAGACATTTTAAATTATTAAATTATTTCATAAAAATGCCTTATTGGACGAATATTTGCAGAGCATTTTCTTCGCACTTTTGCCGAATTTTGCCCAAAATTCTCCGCTGGCCTTCCTCAGCTCCTCGTGCTTCCACATGTAGTTGAAGAAGGCCACGGTGGAGCTCAGGTTGCCCACCCAACCCATGAAGAAGCTGGAGTACACGCTCAGGTCGCTGTTGGCCAGGAACTGCTGGTCGCCCAGCAATGCCATCAGACTCTGAATTCTCAACCCTTTTCAGTGAATTATTGTATGTGGTGTAATTGCACATTATAAAAATAATGGGCATTTGTAAAATAAATTATGCAATAATACTTAAAAATGAACTTCCCAACTTAGCTGTCCAATTTTTTTCCAGGGGGGCCTTTTTGAAACATCGCTTTGGGCATATCGTTTAAAAATCAAACCTTCACTAAAGTGACCAAAACAAACAATGAAAAATGAATTTTTGAATTATATGACCTAATATGACATAATTTTATAGTATGATAATGATTTTGGCTTTTGAAATAGTCACACAGCTGAGATTCTAATTTTGACCCAAGAAATTGCCCTAATTTTTAGGTGGTTTTGGAGGCCCCATATTAGCCTTGGCTAAATTATCCGGAACTTTTCTTTTTTGGCACCTTAAAAGAGGGTCCCTTATATTATATTTTTATCAAACTTTAATGTTTCCCCCTTTTGCAGAATGGATCAGTATGAGGCCATAGAAAAATATGGTCAAATTTCAATTTGGATATTTTTAGCAAAACAATTACACAAAGTTTTTGAAAGCATGGGAATAGAATTTTTTAGCAAAATTATTAGAGAACATTTTGATCTACATAATAAAAAAAGTTCGTGAAGATTGATAGTTAACTATCAAAGTTATGAATTTTTTAAAATGTCTGTGTGAAGAAGGTCCAGAACTTATGTTACACCCTAAGTATCATTCTATACTTTTAAAATAAAGAAACCAAAATTTTTTACTGGTTCCATAAAAATTTATCGCAAATAAAAGTCAATTGTAAAGGCATTTAAAATTAAAGCAAAAATGGAAAAATTCGGTTCTATGCCAAATTCATGTAATTAAATGTATAATGGATTTTACGGTAAATATAGTTTTATTTATCAAGTAATTTTTGATAAATAAAAATTAATTCAAATAATGATTTTCGAGCGGTATATGTCATGGGGAAAATCGATGTTTTAACCTATTATGATTTTATAAAATGTTGAATGCCCAAATTAAAAGTACAGCTATATTTCTGGAGTTTTACATATTTTCCATTTAATTTTTGTAAAAAATTTAAATGAGCTATTCTGAATAATTATTTGATGAAATGCATAAAAATATTCAACCGATTTGGCCAAATCCACAGCATAGGAAAATCCCCAGTGGAAAAGATAGAACAGAATCAGCCAGATCACACTTGTCGTAGTGCGCACTTGCTTTTGCGTAAATTTGGTCTTCCACAAGTAAACAACCAGAAATGGCAAATAAATGACTAAATAAAATAAAAAAATTAATTAATTGGATAATTGGGAAAACAGTACCAATCAATAGAGCCAGACAGGAGTAGGTGAACGGGGTGGCAAAGGTCTCGGAATAGGGACCTCTGGCCAGGTTCAGAGAACAGATGGGCACCAGGGCCCAAAGGTCTTGCATGCCAACATATTTCAGGGAAACATCCAAGGATGGCACGGCAAGAGAAAGAAACAGGACCAGCAAGAACAGGGACTGAAACGGGACAAAACATTTATAACGCTAATTCGGAAATTTTGATCCAAAGTCCGATGAAAGTATGACAAAGTTAGATCGAAACCCCATAATTGTAAGTGATATTCAGCAATTCTTTAGAGTACCTACCTCTTTAATGTGAATTTAGTTTTATAATAATCTATCAACAGATCTTGCAACTGACCGGTTTGAATCTGCCTTTGTAAGACAACGGTCGAACAACCACATAAAAGCGATCCAAGGCAATTGTCAAGACCACGATCCGGGTCATGGTGAAGCCGAATGCCTTGACAATGTTGACAAAAGAGCACATCAATCTTGGATAGGTGGTCATTCCCCTGGACGAGGTGTAGATCATGTAGGTGGAACGCATTGGAATGCTAATACCAAAAAAAATACATAGCAAAAAAAATAATAATAAATATTAATTTGTAAAGGTGCATATCAGTTAAGATTTATTGCAAGCATGAATATTATAAGTAATTTTCGGGAAGATTAACCTAAATTCTTTATATATGTATTTTAAGATTTTATCGATAGTGGATTATTTACTCTTAATATAATATTCCTATTTTAGTTCTTGTCACATAAATCCTATCGTTAAAATAAGGAAATCATAGGAATTATACATTTGTGATTATATCTTCGGGATATAGTCGATAAAGTAATGATTATCGCATATGAAATATCAATAGGATAGCATCTACAATATTCTCAAAATTATATTTGGTGATTGCAAACCGATGATCAGGTCAGCGATTGCTAGCAGCGCGATGTAGCAGTTGACCTGAAGCTGGCGGAGTTTGCGCGTGCAAATGATCAGAGCGATCAGAAAGGAGTTGGTGCCAATGGCGATCAGAGCGCACAGGAAGGCCAGAGCGATCAGAGGGGGCGACTCGTCCCAAAGGGCCAACAGGGGCCGATTCGAGACCGGGGAAGGGGTTGAGGAGGTGGAATTGTCAGATGGGGACGAAATACTCATTCCGAAAACTAATAAAAATCATTTCCAAATACATATACCTATTACGACTTTATTTATGTTAGAAAAATCCCCTAGGCATCTCTAAAAAAAGTGATTCAACTGGATTGTGACAAAATTTATGCAATATGATGTAACTACTCTGCAAATTATTTAGAATCCACCATTAAATTGGAGCTTTCCTACCATTTGCCCCCTTCAAATTGCCCCCTTTCGTAAGACCATGACAACATCCTTTTAATTCCCACCTGAATAAAGGTAAAACAGTTACATTACGAAATTTTTAGATGAAAAAATACTTTCCAATGTAAAAGATTATGGTTAATTGCTATGTTACTATTCTTATTATTATTAAAGGGTCTATTCTTATTAAAGTGTCTATTCTTATTAAACGCTTTTCCAACGAAGACGCTATTCTTTTATTAAGTTAATGCATTAAATCTTTGTTAATCTTTAATCTTTGGTTAATCTTTGGGGAAAATAAAATAAATTATTATTTCATAAGTTTATTGAAAAATATCCGGACAAATGGTTTATCATCTGACTCAAAATGAATAACAAAGTGAACCCACGAATTCTCAATTTTTTAAACAATAGTTGCGTGATTGAACACAAAATGTTTGGTATTTAATTTTCATACAGATTATATTTAAGGTATGCAATTAATTTATTAGTAAAATGTTATAATAATAAATGATGTTAAAAATATACAACATTTCATTAGAAATATATAAAATATTAAATGCTTTTATTAATTTTGCAAGGATTGGAAAATGCGCAAAAAGGATCACATGTAAGTGATTTGGAACCTAAAGAAGAGGTAAAAAACAAGATTTATTGCTTAGGTATATGCAATGAAAGTTGCTCAAAAAATATTACTACTTAATAAATGAATAATAGTCCATTACCAATCATTAAATATTTATTTGGTTTTGGGGTATGGTAAGGGACCACTTATATTTTGGACTTTTGTCAGTCCAATTGCTTTACATGCATAACTTTCTTCTGCCGGTGGTTATCCAACCGGCAGCTGCTTATTAGTGTCTTATTACTTATTATTACATGTCTTTGGCTGGTGTGTGTCAACTTTGTGTCTTAACAGTAACCGTGGTTGATTACAAGTTATGGTGATGATGAAAATGTTAGGAAGATGTTATTATATGATCATCATATTAGATGAAATCGTTATCATTTTTATGAAATAGAGAGACTTCCGATGGAATAATTCTTATAATTAGGTGTAGACATGACATTAATAAGTTGTTATTAAGTGAATCTAAAAATGTAAATAAACTTGATTATCAGGGAACAAAGACCTTTACAAAGAATGAAAACTGTTACAATAATAATAATTTGGATAGTCCATTATTAACTTTATCGCGACGGAAAGAAGCAAGGAAATTAGGTTATTATAATTTTTTCCCATCAAAAACATGCTCTTTAATAATGAAAAATTTGTAAGGTTAATAATATGTCTTTGAAGTAGGGTAGCACGGGGACGGGGATTTTGAAAAAATCGGGGACGGGGATTGCCGGGGATGGGCGAGTCGGGGACGGGGATGAAAAATCGGCCGGGGACGGTGATCGGGGTTTTCGGGGACGGGGATGGGTGAAAAAATTTCTAAGTCTTTTTTCCGAAAAAATTTTTTTCAAAAATTTTTATGAGTGTTATATATCAAAAAATTTTCAAAGCTTTATAAAAAATGAGCATTTTTTGGATGAAGAAATTTCACTGTATGAGGTGGCGGCGGTCCCGATAGGGGCCGCCGGAGAAAATTTTGAAAATTAAGACCCTTTTCTTTTTAAAAAATTGCTTAATTTTTATGTCACTTTCTGTAAATTCTGTTTGAAAATTCAAGAATTATCATCTTCTAAAAAATTTTCGTAATAATTTTTGCGTTGAGAAACAAAAAAATGAACAAAAAAAGGACAAAGAAATAATTAAATAAAATATGAGGCGCCAGGAATCGAACCCGCGACTTCGCCGCCAATAATCTAGCATTGTACCACTGAGCCAAGTGGTGGTACAAAATCATTTGGCTAGTCATCCACCAAATTCTCTTATCTCTTGGATCCAAAATGGCATCATTAGGGGTGCATTTTCATCCCCGAATCCCCGCGGGGATGAAGGTCGGGGATCGGGGATGTCGGGGATGGGATCGTCGGGGACGGGGACGGGGATGGAGCCCAAAAAAGTCGGGGATCCCCCCCCCCGTGTGCTACCCTACTTTGAAGCCGTTAAAATTTTGAATCATAGATTAATTTAAGATTTT
>LDKF01000452.1:60395-74802 GCA_001026735.1 Rotylenchulus reniformis
AATGGTATAAAAATTATTTCGAAATTCGAACAAAAAGTTCGAAATATCCCCTAAAAACTCTAATTTTCGGTATTTCGTGAAAATTTCGAACTTTTTGTTCGAATTTCGAAATAATTTTTATACCATTCGAATCAGCATAAAATTCTGAACAATTTTGCCTTTTATACTTTTTGTCTAACAGGTCTAACAAAAAAGTTTTCGTACAGACTGGCCGCATTGGGCCTTTTTTTAACGCCCACATTGGGCCCTTTTTTTTAAAGATCTAGCACCGTATGCAATACCTGAGATGGATTTGGAGATGGGCTTCGACTACCGACGCTTTTACATAATTTATCCTTTTATACATCAATTACTCTTAATTATTATTAGGGCATCTAAAAAAGGCACAAAAATCGTCTAAAAGGCGCCAAAAATGCATCAAAAATGGCGAAAAGGCACAAAAAAGGGTAAAAAGGCATTAAAAAGCAAAAAAATGGTATCTAAAAATTCAAAATTTTACTGTAAAATAATTTTTTAAATTATTTTTCGTTCTTACAAAATAATTGCATGATTTAAAAAAAAGTTAAAACAAAAACGATTTTATCCCTAATATGTAAGAGGCGGCTACTGGAAATTTTTTTGAAAAATTAAGATTATTCTTCTTTTTGCTTAGGTTAATTATTTTTGGTTCAAAATTTTATTTTTCTATATCAATTTGTGATAACTTTTTTCAAAAAAAAGCACTAAAAATTTTAAAATTTGCTCAAGAAAAGTAAGTCAAAAAGGCACGAAAATGGCGCAAAAATGAAAAAAAAGGTGTAGAAATCCTAAATGGGGCCAAAAAGCCAAAAAAGGATGTTAAAAGCTTCAAATAATGTTAAAAATTTGTTTTACGCTATTATGAGTCAGCAGAAAAAAGATATTTGCCTTAAATTAGATGCACTAATTATTATTCGCATTTATTACAAATCTTAACACTTATAATTTATTATTATGCCAATAAATTGAAATAACCGACTGTTTTTTGAAATCCTTGATTTATAAATGTTAAGAGAAAATAAAGCATTTCCCATTTTAAAGAAAATGTTCTGTCTCGTACTTTTTATACTTTTATCGATTGTCTCCTTTATAAATATATTTATTTAAGCTCCATTAAGTAGGGAATAATCAAATATCCATTCTCCAAATATCCATTCTCTATAGGTATTAAGATATAAAGCAATGGTCCTTTGGTTATCATTTTTTTGTGTTGCTTTCTTCACTGCATGTAAAAGTAACTTTTTAAAGTTTATTTTGGTGATAGGCAAAATTAATGATTAAAAAAGATATATATAATTTTAGCTAATTATCATAATATAAAAATAAAAAAACTTTTTTTATAAAGACAAAATAAAAAGGATTTAAACAGCTATATAACTCAGCAGTAAAATATCCTATTTAAATTTAAGCTGTTCAAGCTGAAGATCCCGAGTTATTACAGAAAGCTGAGCGATGGATTCGCTACAGTATCCATCATGGAGAGGATATTTTCTCATTTCGACATGGCCAAATCGATGAGAATGTGCCTCCGCTGGCCAATCTGGCCAACGGTTACCCACTTTTGGATGGGTTCATTGCCGGGAAATGTTTCACTCATACTACGGTAGGCTATGCTCATATCATTCCATGTAGTTTTCGCTTTTATACATAAACTTAAAAATTTAAAATATGGCATAAACTCAAATAGCACTGAGAATTTTTTTTGTAACATCTTATAAAGAAAATAAAAAGTTTTAGCCGAGTTTTATTGATCAAATAAAATACGATCCGTTAATATTGTTAACTTTAATTTATTCAAATTGCATTTATATTTAGAAATATATGACGGCCCAGATGAAAACTATTTTATTTTCGTATTTTGATTACAATTTCTGACGAATAAATTGATTATACAATCTGTTAATTATATCATTTTTGGTTGTTTTTATTCTAACTGTTATATGATATATATGATTAGGATCTATAAATGATCAAAATCAAAAATCCACAATTTCACAGATTGAACAGGCAGATGATATTACTAAGAACAAAAAGAGAAAAAGGTGGCAATTCACCTCTGGCGCATCAAGCAACAGCAATGCATCCAACCATGGGGAATTGTATAAAGTACAATGTCCGAATTGGAAAAATGTCAAAAATGATATCCTGGAATGGGGACGCATACCGGATCAGGCACGTAAGCACATGAAGGAAACTCTTGAATGTCAGATGGCGGCATTATTTGGTACGGATTCTGCTGATCAGAGACCAAAGTGGATGATAAATCTGTTGAAAATCAGCGATCTGACCGGTTGGCAACATTTCTGGGCATATAGTTCTGCATTTCAGGTGATATTTAAAATTTTTACCTTTATTATTAGTTTTTTGATTTTATAACTACCGATATCTGTTCTATTATCACTCATTGAAGAAATTTAATTTCATTTTTTTGAATTTTTACAATTTATTTAAAAAGATCCAATTCGAAGGCTTTCCTTTTTCGTACTCAATTTTAGTGTCAACTCAAAAATTTTGATACATGCTATTTTTCTTACTTTTAATCTTATTTAAAATTATTCGCCTAACTTGTATGTCTAATCGCGGCACACAAACACAAATGTAATATTTTGGTGGAATAGCTCTTGAAAAGGGCGAGTTTGACTAGATCTGCCCATATCAAGGTGCGAAAAAGAAATGCCTTCGAATTAGCATCAATTGAGTCATAATAGCTCATGGTCTATTTTTAAATAAAATTAGCTATTGTTCAATTTAGATCGGATATCTGACCAGTATTCCCACGCTCTATGAAAGGCGTCAATTTACCAAGCTTGACAAGCTCGGATCCCTTTGTGCCAATGCCAACATCGATTTGCCTATGGTCGCGAGTCTGGTGAACCAACTGGGATTTGAGGAAACCACAAGCAATTGGGAATCCACAACTAGATCCGGCGAAGAAATCTGGTTCCAAGAATCGCTGAGAACCGCAAATGACTGGGGACAGTATACGTCGGGACCGATGCTGCATATGGTACTTTACCGTGTACTGCTGAGTGCATTAGACAAGAGTACCAGTGAGCTTACGGTAAAAACATTCTCAAATATAAAAATTGATATATCATTAAATTTATATGCAGAAATTTTTATTCTTTACTTTATGATATCCAATGTTATGTTGAATGATTTTATATGCACCGATATACTTTGTAACATATATGCACCGATATACTTTGTAACATATATGCACCGATATACTTTGTACCATACCTTGCGTTAATACAGGTTTGTCATAAGGAATCTTTCAACCCGTTTAAAAATCTATATTTTAAAACGAAATTATGTTAAATGGCGATTTCGCTTTTTCTCTGTCTATTCTCTCATTTTCATTTAATATTTTCTATTTCTCTATTTTTTTGGCGATTAAAGACGGATAAAGACACTGCGTCCAGTCAGACATGTAAAGATAGAGATGAGATAGTTTTTTTAAAATCTACTGTATTTTGAAATATTCTTTATGGCAATAATACTGTAATAACAAAAATTGGGGGAAAAATTATTAATCTAGGTATTTAGGGTGTAAACTAAGTAAGTTCTGACCCCCTATCATTTGGTCATTTTAAAAAATACATAACTTTGGTATTTTGTCACCAATTCTCCTGAACTCTTTTTTATATTGTAGAATACCGTATTTTCTCTAATATAAGACAGGTCTCTATTATAAGACAGGTCTCTAATATAAGATACCCCTTTGAGGGGGTTTGAAAAATATAAGACAGATCTCTATAATAAGACAGGTCTCTAATATAAGACATCCCTTCTCTTATTGAAAAGTCTATATGTGCTCTTTAAAAAACCAGTGTTCCAATTATTTCCGTTCTAAATGCATTAATTTAAAAAAATTCTGAAATGAATAACGAAGAATTCATTCTTCATTGTTCCATGTTGTTTCCATGTTCTTCATGTGTTCCATGTTGTTGCGAGCGAAGAAAAGGTGCTAGGACGTTTAAAAAAGCCCAATGTGGGCGTTAAAAATCCCAATGTGGCCATTCTGGCCTTTAATTCAGACCAGCTTGGTCGAATGTACAAAAAGCCATTGTGCTGAATTTGATACTCTATCACCTGGTATTTTTAATTTTTCGAAATCAAACAAAAAGGTTCGAACTTTTTGAGTGATGAATCTTTGGAATTGTAAAACTGATTTTTGATGATGATTTTCGATGATGGTATTAAATTATTTTTTTTTTGAAAAAAACGTTAGAAATAACCTACTATCTCAAAATATTACCTCCATTCTGGAGTTTGAACAATATAAGACAGGTGTCTTATATTAGTGAAAATACGGTAAATTGTATTATGTCATGTTTTATAAGAAAAATTAATTCTAATCCATTATTTTAAAATAGTTATGATTTTTTAAATAAATACACCCAAAATTGACAGTCTACCTTATTTTTATATAGTCTCTAGATGACATATTCCATAAAGATGGAAAAACAAAAGGTTATGCAAAATATAGTTAATAGGACCCCTTTTATTGCACAAAAAAAGAAAATTTTCAGAACATGTAATAAAGGACAATATGAGGTCGCCAAAACCCTCAAAATACCTATACGGCATTTTCTAGGGTCAAAATGAGAATCTTACAAGGAAACATTTTCTACTGTGACTCGGAATTTGCATATTCCATTCCTGCCATTTTGTAGAGCATGCACGACAACCGCGGTAAATTTTAATAGTAAATTCCCGTAAAGCTAGGAAGCAAGTTATAGAATTTTTAATTTTTGATTAACGGTCGTTCACCCACACGGATCATCCACACACTGGGATGTCATCCATCGTTCAATTTATAATTAATCTAATGATTTTTGTTGGTTCATATTCTTGATTTTCTTTTATATAATAATTCCCAGCCGTTTTTACGGCGCATTACCTAACTGTGATTATAGATGGATCGACCGGTGCCATCCCGGATTGGTGGATGATCCGCGTGGATGAACGACCGAACATTTAATAATTATTTTTAGAAATTTAGTAACTTTGCTTCCTAGCTCTAAGGGAATTTACTATTAAAATTTACCGCGGTTGTCGTGCATGCTCTACAAAATGGCAGGAATGGAATATGCAAATTCCGAGTCACAGTAGAAAATGTTTCCTTGTCAGATGTGAGACTTTTTCAAATGATTAAATCATTATGATTTAATAAAATGGTGTATTATTAAGTAGTATACTTCAAAAATTCAATTTCTCTTATTATTTTTCTCACTTTATTGTAGGAATCATTTTTTTTGGATGATCGGCTTAAAATCGGTGCTTCAAAGGTGTCCCGGGAAAAATTGATCGGATGGACTAGAAAGCTGATTTTTACTCAGAATATTCAGCAAATTGTGCTCTTTCAGATTAGCCTTTAAATTGATCCTCGAAACCTTTTTATTTTTGAGAAAAACCGCATAGTTTGACCATGTCAATAAAGACCTCAGTTGATATTTTGCTTCAAAAGTTTTCCAAATTTTAATCGAGAGGTATTGATTTTTTGCATAAAATATGCCAATAGGTATATTATAGATAATAAATATGGATTTTGGATGATCAGTTAGTTTAATGTTGATTTTTAAAAAAATATTTTCACGAAATCAGTGGATGGGGGTCAGAACTTAGTTTACACCCTAAATACTTTAATAATCGCTAAAATTCACAAAATATGGAAATTCATTTCATTTTCAAGTTCCAGTGTCGGGAAGGTATGCCCCGACGGGACTATGTTGTTTATTGGCTGGCCCAAATGTACGCCGCCCTAAAGCAAAACTATGAAGAAAATCGAGAGGAATTCCTGGACAATTGTCGGCCAGAACTCGGTGAAAATTGGCAGAGCAAAATCGTACTCAGGTATGAAATAAAATTTGAATTTCTTGTCGTTATTTATTATACCTTTTCATAAGCTAATAAGTTTATAGTATAGTGAGGGTGGCCCTCTTCAAACTACCAAAATGTGGCATTTGCTCATTTCCGGCCCGAAAAATGTGGCAAAAATGTAGCATTTTTGATCAAATTTGTGGCAAAAAAATGTGGCATCTTTAAATTTGGCATCTTTAAAACCGTGAAAAATCCAAATTAAATTTCTCAAAAGTTTATTCCGCATCTTTCTCACTAATTTTCACTTTGTCAAGCAATTTGTTGGTTTGGAAATAAAGGGAAAAAAAAAGAGTAGACTTTGGCGATGATGTGCATTGTACAGTTTACTTTCTCTTAGGGGGTGCCGGCGGTCCCGATAGGGGCCGCCGGAGAAAATTTTGAAAATTCAGGCTTTTTTCCTTAAGGGTTGATCTAGACCGGTTTAAAAAAAAGATTTTTTGGTAAACACTTTTTATGAAGAATTTTCAAACTATTAATGGGTGCCGGCGGCCCCGGTAGAGGCCGCCGGAGAAAATTTTTGAAATTTAGGTCATTTTCTTAAGAAAATTGATCATTTTTTGATCAAAATTGCAAATAATCAAAAATGTGGCAAAATGTGGCAAAGGTCAAAAATGTGGAAAAAATATGACAAGATGGTCAAAAATGTGGCAAATGCCACATAAATGTGGCTTTATGGTCACCCTGAGTATAGTATTTTATTGGGTTGATCTAGACCGGTTTAAAACCGGTACCCCCGGTTTTCGGTTTGACCGGTTTTGGTGACCCCGGTTTTCGGTTTCGGTTTTTTCGGTTTTTGCTAATTGGTAATTTTCCCAAAAAAATTAAAAAATCGAAAATTTTTCATAGAAAAAAATTTTAAAAAGAAATTTAAGCATTTATTTAAAAAAAAATTGGCCATCAGACCCAATTTTTTCTTACTCAATATCTCAATTATGCTTTTTACTCCTTCTTAAAAATAAGCCTTATTTTAATAGCTAAAAAGTGAATTCACTATTTTTATTTATCAAATTTGCATATATAAATAACCCTAAAATTTCATATTTTAGTGAATGGTCCAAATATGCCCCGTATTGGGACAAAGTTTTGTCCACCCTGGAACATCTCGGAATCGGCCAACTGGACCTAACCATCGATCTGTTTGGATCTTCTGCTACAGATGCTTACCAAGAATCCGATGGCATTATTTTGTCAACAAAATAATTTTCATTATTTTGGGCCTATATTTTGGATTTTCTATCCTTTTCTCTCTAAACAATTTACTTGAATTAAATTGATGATTGGATCAGATTTGTTTCCTTGGGAAAATAAAAAATTAAAAAAAAGATACAATAAAATCTAACCAATATTTACTTAAATCACAAAAAATGTTTGCATTTTATCTAAATAATTTAAAATAAAAAATAGTTTAGAGTCTGGGAATTCATGCCGCTAGTTATGAAATTCCATAAAAAATAAAAAATAAATGCGTAAAAACCCTCCAAAATATTTAAAAAATACATTTAATAAATTTGCCTTATAGGTAATTGCTGAAAGCATATAAGACCTTTGTTGTATTTCAGTCTTGTATAAAGATCAGAATACGCCAAAAATATAAAGCAAAAAGCTGCTGGACGCGTAAAAAGCTTTAGTAATTAGCAAAACATTCATTTGTTTGTAAAATGATTTATCCTTGTAAAGCTATTTAGGAAAATTTAATGGTAAATTGGCCTTCTATTTAAATAAAATATTTTTATGTAAATGCTTCACCACTTCAAGCTGCGTGAAGATCGAAAACTGCGTCGGTTTTCTTAAATAAATGGAATGAATTAATAATTGAAAAATGTAATAATTTACGGAATTTTCGGTTAATAATCATTTAAAAAAGAAATAAAATTAAAATAATCATTATTTGGATCCATGTCTCAAAAGGAATATCTTTTCTAGAAAGAATTTTGAAAGTCCCATCGATGACGCTCTGGCCGAGTGGTTAAGGCGTTGGACTGCTAATCCAATGGGGTTTCCCCGCGTGAGTTCGAATCTCACGGGCGTCGAATAATTTTTTCATTTTTTTACTTTGAATTTCACTAATAAATTCTTTGTCTTCTACTCCTTTTTTATTAAAAAATATTTTATTAATATTTTTCATTCAAAAATTAATGATTAAAAGGGGAAAATTAAAATTTTAAAAATAAAAGTGGTTTTTTGCAAAAAAAAATGTGGAAGACCATTTAATTTATTTAAAATTAAACATTAACATTAATAACCAACCAAAGTTCTCTAATTGATGATCCGGCATTATACATTCCTAGTGTAGCTGCATTCGTATCGTGCAGACATCGGACTCCAGAAAATATAGCGCGGCTTTTCTGGATCCTGGAAATCATTTCGTATCATAGATATGATAAATAATGGATTCATTTGCGTTCTTATTATTTTTTTAATTTAAACAATTTAATTCCCGAAATTCCCTTTTAGAATACCTATGAGCATTATTCAATTATACGGTATTTTTTAAATTTTTTCTTCGATTTTCGAACTTTATCCGCAAAGAAATTCAACTTTTATACAAAACACTTATTCTGTGCTTGTGAGCAGGAATATAGGTATATCCGAAAATCCGGATATTAATAGCAAAAATCTTTTTATGAAAATATCCAATGTAAGATGTTCGGAATTCGTGTCCAACTAATGGAAAAATCCGATTGATTCGCTGTATCATTCACTAATATGCCTGTGATATCTCTAATTTACTCACATAGAACCACATGACATTTATTTATGTCATTTACCAAAAAAAGTATCTATAAATTTATTATTGCTAGCTCCAGGGGCGGGCACGGTCCTTATTTTCACCCTACCAGGCCTGAAAGGATCAAGGTGTCACCGGGCCGCACCGGTGGCGGGCAAGAAGCAGGTCGGGCCAGGCCTGCATTTTTAAGGCCCGTGCCCAGCCCTTGCGAGCCCTGCAATCCAGGGTATCTTTATCTGCAGTGCGTGCCTCAAATTGGATGGTGCCGCATGGGTTGCGCACGGGCCATTTGTTGCGCGACTCGAACTTTGAGTAGTCATAGGCCATGGCGCGGGTGCCATGGGGAGAATAGTTGTGGTACAGGTAGTAATTGAGGAAGGCCTCACTGGGTGGGGCTTTTATCCCATCCGACTGCTCATCACCTCCATAGTCGGACATTTTTTGGAAAATTTAAACGAAAAATTTGCAGAAAATGGTAAGAATAAGGCACAATTTTGAATGAAAGGATATACGAATATATATTAAAAAATCTTAAAACATATAACTGAAATTATGATGTAATTTTTCATTTTTTTGTCGAAAAATTCACAAAAGAATCCGACATGCATTTTTATGGTAAGTTTTTAATGAATTCGAAAATTTGGGTTGCTTTGTGTCATACTTTCAGTAGGATTTTAAAAATCGGCCATATCAAGGGGACATTACCAAAAGTAAGTTGAATAAAAGAATTAAAAGTTGTTATTCATTAAACATGTGTAAAAATATTAAATGAATAATTGTTATTAAAACAACAGCAAAAAGCTCTATAACGCTGATATTTTAAACGACCGTCCTGTTTTTGAAATATTTTAGGGCACATTATCATATTTTTAAAAAAATATTAAAAATATTATTTAATAATTTTGCCAAATTAAATTGAAAAATTTAGTTAAAATTTGTCTTCTGAATCCTAGGACGGGGATTGATTTTTTGGTGTTTGTCAATTGCTCTAAATCTTTTTGGTTAAATGGATTGGCCAACAAATAATCTTTCTTAACTAATCAAACAACAACTGTTCTTAACTCCGTCAGCAATTTCATTCCATGGATCTCCGATAAAAAAAAATGTGGAATTTTTTCAATCTTTAAAAAAAGAAGAAAATGAAAATTTTATGCTTTTCTTTTCAACAAAGTCTTAAGGAAAATTATAATATACAATTTGATGCGAAAAAACAGTTAATTTTTTAAGGATTAAGCTGAAAAATAATTGCTTTATTCATATTTATTGTGTGTGTTCAATATAAAAAAATGATTTTGGGATTATTCGAGGCCCTTTGTATCTTTGGACAATAAAAATAACAAAATCACAGAACTGTCTCTTTCCCCGAGTGCACAATGTAGGCATATTTGCTGCCAGTCCGAGGCATTTGCTTAAAAAAATTATTTAAACAAAAAATAAAAAAATAAATATAATTTCAGTGGGAAAATCCGTTAAAAAATACCAAAATATAAGTTTAAAAAAAATATGGAAAATGGAAATGGCATATGCAGAACTCATTTATTTTTTATTCCGAATATAACCAGCCTCAGAACACCGTAGGGAGGGAATTTTTCAGAAAAATATAATCGGTTATTAAAAAAACAGTTAAACTATTTTTAAAAAACAGTTAAAAAGAACTTTTTAGCTTTTTATAAGATCATAATCCATTATCAATCTAAGATTTTTATCAATTTATTAGAGTACAAATAAATTTTGTGGACCTTTAACCTTTGATTCATTGGTGCTTTTAAATCATATATATGATAATTTTGTAAAGCATGTTAAAAAATAAATTAATGTTAAAAAATACATAAAAAAATTATTTGCTTTATCCGAAAACCTGGTTAAAATTTTGCGGATATAATATTTTTTTGATAAAAAGACTATAAACTTGAATTGAAAAAAGACTATAAAACAATTATAATTTATCGTTACGATGTAAATATAATCCAGATTTATCTCACCTGTGGATCGTTATGTGTGGCCATGTCGCTTGATGGCACAGACCGTTTTACGAGAACCGGAATTCTGGGTATCGGAGGAGGTGTGGGGACGAATGCAGCTCCTTGTTGAGCTACCCTAAATTTAAGAAGAGATTAATAAATACTCATTCTGATAAATTTAATAATACCCTCGAGCCCTGGCTCTGTAAGGATAAGGTACCGGTACTCTGGGTACCGGAGGAGGCGTAGGAATAATTCCAACTTGTTGCTGTAGTTGGGCTAAGCTAAAATTGGATAAAAAATATTTAAAATTAATCAAAAAAATGTATACCCTCGAGCTCTGGCCCGATTGGCATACGGTCTTGGTACAGGTGGAGGTGTAGGAATTCCGATGTAAATCTGCTTATTATTGTTTCCATTGTTCAACTCGTCGTTTTGAAGACTAAAATATTGCAAAAAGTTTATTTTTGATCCCTTCAAACTTCTTACCCCTTTGCACGGTAAGGGTACGGTACCGGGATCCTTGGTATGGGTGGTGGAGTCGGTGGACCGAGAATAATTTGTTTGTTGTTATCCGCTTCCAATATGTGAAGACTAAGAAAATATGTGTGAAAGTGATCTTTGATCCCTTGGTACTTTAACTTTGCAACCACTTACCCTTTGGCTCTTGCACGGTAGGGGTACGGTACTGGAACTCTGGGTATCGGAGGAGGTGTGGGCACACCGATGAGGATTTGCTTGTTGCGATCGGGCCCGGTCCGGTATGAGTCTTCTTGTTGAATGGTACTGTAAGTTGATAATTGAAAATTTGTAATCCATTCCTATAGTACCCTAAAGCCTTGGCTCGGTAGGGATACGGTACTGGGACTCTTGGGACAGGTGGAGGAGTGGGTGGTCCAATGAAAATTTGCTTTCGATCGTAGACATTGTTTTGTTGTACAACTCTAAATGTGCAATTGTAAGATTAATTTTTGCGCAAAAGGTCCTTTTCAGGGCTTTCTTTATTTTTGATGCTTACCCTTGGGCTTTTTGCGCATCGGCCGTTCCCGAATAAAATTTTGTAGAAATGGAAAGTACAAGAAGCGCATTAAATATTAATTGAGACATAATTGGATGAAAAATTAGAACTGAAAATTATTAGGGGGATTAATCTAACTTATTAACTCGTTATAAGTTCAACTGTTAATTGTTAAATAGCTGTAATCTGACTTAAGACTAAAATTTAATGAAAGGAATTTTAATAAAAATTTCTTCCTATAAAACCAAATTTCCCAACAAATTATTACCGGAAATGTATTTGATTTAATTGAGAATAAGCATTTGGACAGGTTTTAATAATTATAACCTCGATGAGTGTTATACCAGCAAAACCTGAACTTTCGAAATTTGTGAATTTGCAGATTCTGAAGTTACCCTTTGCTCTGTGAATTCTCAATTTTTTACTCTCTGCACTGTGCTAATACCATGCGAGTGAAAAGTGATTGTGAGTTGTGAGAGATGTATGTAAGTGCCCCCCGAGAGAAGTGGGTCATCACCACACCATTCGCCACCCAAGTCATTTGATCACTTTTTGCACCGATCGGCTCTAAACTGATGACCCACCCCCAACCCATCTGCTAATAGCTTTTGTTGATGAATGAGAGAAAAGAACAAAAAAATGATCGGCGGATGAGAAGATCGGAAAAATTGGATACCTAAATGTGTGCTTGGTACCGATTATTGCAAATAAAAATTCAGAAAAATTCTTCTAGATGTTTTTAAGATTAAATTCATTTCCATGTCGACGCCTCCTCTGTCGGGATTCTTGAGAGCCAAAATTTAAATTGTATTGATATGTAGATAATTTAACAATTTCAAACAATTAGAAAGCTTCGAAGAGCCATGTTCATTAAAATGACGCATTTTATAAATCAGAACAATAAGCATTATATTTGATTTTTTCTTCAAAAATTCTTATAGATTTTTTGACCATTTATTTCGTCATAAATAACTTTATTATATTGTGGAATTGACTCACAAGAGGAATGCCAAAGCTAACAAAAGCAATTTAATAAGCATCTATGTATGTGTGTAGTATGAATTATGTACAATCAAATAAAAATAATATATAAAAAAAACTCCATAGTTACATTGTTAGCCATCAATTGTGCACCATGGAAACTGACAATAAAAAATGAAAGCTTATGCGCAATTAATTTGATATTCCAAATTCTTGTCTTAAAAAAATTAACGAAACAGACATTGTTTTGAAGCATAATCAGTAATCATATTCTGTGATTGTAGTTAATTCTTCGGTATTGTCTAACCTTACTCCATTTATATTTTGCACTTTTGCTTCATTCTTCAGCAGCTCCCCAATATCATAAAAATGGATCGGACCAATTGTGAAGAATCAACGGGTTTTGCCGATCGGAAAATGGGATAAATGGGTGTTTGAACCATTTATGGCAAAAAAATTCAGAAAAATTCTTCTAGAATTTTTTTAAAGATAACATTTTTCATGTCGACGCCTCCCTTGTCTGGATTCTCGATAGCCAAAATTTAAATTGTGTTGATTAGACAATTGTAACTAACTATTAGAAAGCTTTTAAGAGTCATTGTTAATTAAATGAAATTTATAGATCAGAACAATAAGTGTTTATATTCGGATGACATTTTTGTTTTCTTAGATTTTTTTCTTAAAAAAAATCTTGTTGGAATTTTTTGACCATTTTATTTCGTCATAAGTAAATTCTTTCTTAGATATATTGTTGAATTAACTCACAAATGGAATGCCAAAGCGAATAAAGGCAAATTAATAAGCATTTATGTGTGTCATATGTATTAATTAAATAAAAAATATTAAAAAAAACTCTGAGTGTAACCATCAATTGTGCACCATGGAAACTGATACAAAAAAAAGAAAGTTTATGCGCAACTAATTTGATATTACACATTCTTGTCTTAAAAAAATAGCGAAATAGACATCGTAATCATAATCACTAATCATAATCATATTCTTTGTAGTCAACACCTTTACTTCATTTCGAAATATTGTTTATATAATTTTGATTCACTCTTCTCAGCAGTTCACCATTATACATATGTAAATGTATCCGGCAAATTGTGCCGACTCTGCTTCCGGTGGTTTTTCCGATGAGTTCGACCCCCGTGCCGACGGGGTCTATCGGTGGACAATGTGGGCCATCGCCCTTCTGGACTCGGCCATGGTGTCCATCTGTGTGTGGGCACTGCTCTGCCACACTCCCCAAGAGATGCGCGTGTACCGCTGGTACCTGATGAACATCGCGGTAATTTCGAACAATTTGCAGAGTTCGAACACCTTCAGGGATTATTCAAACCCTGGATTATTTCGACATTTCGAACCTAATGGATTAAATACCTACATTATTATTCATTAAATGTATATGTCCCCACAGTTGTGCTTGTACGCTACGGATCTATGGAACTGTGTGTTCTGGTTGCCAATGATTTATTTCCATTTGCCTCAAAATATTGATGATGCATTTAATCTGACAATGATTTCTTTTGGAGTTATCGGCGAGAAAATGTCCTTGTTCGGAATGGTAAACTTCGTCTATCTATTTATTTTATATCATTAAATTGATATAATAAATACTAAAAAGCTCATGGGCGTTTTTCCCTTAATTGAAATAAGATTATTTTAATAGGGAATAAGGATGCATTTTTACATAATGGTTTTTGATTTAAAGTTTTTTATTGGAGCTTACACTTTGCCACCGATTTATTTTAAATTAAATTAATTTTGGCTACAACTCCTTAGAACTGCTAGGCCAAAATGATAATAAGCAAA
>LDKF01000453.1:1289-19933 GCA_001026735.1 Rotylenchulus reniformis
AGTATAGGGATTTTCAAGAATATAAGCTACTTTATAAACCTTACCCTAATTTTCAGGAGTTTTTTTATTTATTTCAAAACTAGGGAGAAAACATTGGTTTGTGACTTGGTAAATATATTAGTAGCAAAAAAATATTTTGGACCACAAAAGTCGGTGTAGACTTGCGAGATAGTCTAGTATGTAGAAATTTTATTCTAATTTTCTCACTTTTCTGAGCTCGCGCAGGTCCACGTCCTCGCCCAGCGCCACTCCGAAGCGTTCGGCGCCTGACTCGGCCAGCTTCCGCGCCCCCTCCAGCACCTCCTCCCACGGGTCCTGGCTCATCCCGTCGTTCATCAGCACCACCACCTGCAGCGCGTCCTCGCGCCTGCCACGCTGCAGGTCCTGCAGTGCGAGTTCCACTGCGCGCGCAGTCAGCGTGCTGCCGCCGCGGTATCGGATGTCCTCGATCGCCTTGCGGACCATCTAAAAATGGGAAAGATTTTATAAATTACATTGTTTTAATTTGAAATTGATTTCATTATAAAGTAGCTATAATTAATTAATCAGTACTTAATCAAATTGGCCTCTTATACAGAGAAAAATTTGAAAAAAATATTTATATGAATTGTTAAAGCTCGTAGAGCCGCGCAGTTTGAGGTTATTTATCTAGTACAATTTTATTTTATTAAATTTCCCCAGAATAATTAGATCCTTTCAAATGTTCTATTTTCATTTTTTAATTCTCGAATTGCGCGGTTTATATAACATTTTCGATATGAAATTCTTAGGGGATATACCTTACATTTGACACCAAGTTTTAAAGCTGTAATATAAATTTAAAAATTTCAAAAAATTCTATTAGGCTATTAAACGGTATAGTTTCACGCTTTCCATCCATAAATAGAGAAAAATTGCTTCTCGAGCAAACTATTGATGCTTTTAGACTCCAAAAATATTTAATAAATAAATAATTATAAATAAAAGGATAGAGAGGGTAGTTTCAATCTTTCTAACGCTTAATTTCAATCCTTCAATCTTTGAAGGTGGCCATTGTGGCATTAAGAAGAAATTGCGGTGCCGAGAAGGTTTGGGCCGATATTTTTTTCATTAGCCCAAAATTTTGGACCTTCCTGTCCCGGCCCAGTCCGAGGGTCTGGCGCAGCACGGGCTGATCCGTGAAGCTGTTGATCCCTGTGGCCACATGGGTGTCCTGGGCACTGATCGGCAACCGTTCGATCAGCGAAAGTGCCAACTCGCGCTGGTGCTCGAACACATTTTCACGGGAGGTGGAGGCGTCCAGGATGATGATCTTGGTGAAAAAAAGTATGGCATTTTGGTGGAATGGTACCAGTCGATAAAACAATTGAAAATAATTTCATTAAAACATTTTTAAAATTTATGGAAACAGGATCAAGGCCTAGATTAAATTTTTGATTATTGTATATTAAGAAAATTCCTCTAATTGATGGTTGAAAATGCAGCAATTATAGCAAAAAAAGGACCAAACTATTTTTGAACTCTGAAATGTATTTACTACTGAGCAAAATTTTTTGACACATAAAATATGTGAGGCCAAATTTCCAAATATAAATAGATTATAAAATAGATTAATAGATTATATTGTCCGAAATTGTTTATTACATTGTACGGTATATCATCAGGATTTGATATATGAAATTTTCATTAAAATATATGTTAGATCGGGACATTAGAAAAAACTTCCACTTGGATACTTCTTTTGCGTACCTCCAATATACCCCCAAAAATTGCCTGGCTTTTTAAGCCCCAGAATTTTTTAAATTTTCACTAAAATATTTAAATTCAATGGCTATACAAAGGTACCTAATGATCTTTTTCGGTATAAATTATATTTATTTATCGAAGTCATGTTATCTTGACATTATTGCTGAAAATAAGTAATTCAACATAAAAAATTACCAAATCCATTTTGGAGTAGTGCCGACATTTTGCAAATCGACGATCAACTTCCAGTTGTTCATCTTCTCTGGCCATTCTGGCCACCTCTCCGCTTGATTGGATCGGATTCTAAAGTAATCTATATTTATGGGTTACTGTAATAAATTTTTATTAAAGTTTAGTCTTACATGCTACAGTACCAGGGTTGCAGCCGATGGCACGCCCAAAAGCCATGACGAGCAATAAGCTGAAAAATGGCACGGCAAAAAGCATCAAAGCGTAAGCAAAACAGCAACTATAAAGCAATGATTACCAATCCAAAGCAAAAATGATAGGCAAAAAGTTGCAACCCTGGTCACACATACTGCAAAAATTGTGTAAAATCATGTTGAAGGAAAAAAAGATAAAAGAATTCAAACCAACTTCGATAGTATCATTCTCACCTCCCCCCCATGGTCGCCCCACCCCCGCGCATTATAAATTTTTTGCAGGTAAAATCTAGAGAAGTGAATTTAGTGCCAAAATAGCACTAAAATATCTGCTATAAATCTCTACAGAAATAATCATCCGGTTTGGTCAAGTAGAAAAAATTATTGCAAAATTAAGCCATAACGTGGTTTTACCAAAGATCTAGCCATAACTTTTTTCCCAATTGTCCAATAGATGTTCTTTGCAAGTTTGTAACAATTAGAGCTATCTTTTGATACCAAACTCATTTTTTAGGTTCTACCTGGAAAAAATTATAGGCATTTTTCGAGCGCGGGGAGTGATGATCTGATTATTGTGAGGGATGCCTTCCCAAAAACTGGATTTCTATGGATGTTCAATTCTTAATGTCAAAGGTACTTTAAATTCGTCATAGATTTTCCGGAATAAATTTTCTTACAAAGTTTTGTAGGGAAATAAATTTCAACAATTAAAAAAATTAATTAACGAAGATTTTAAGGACCATTTCCAGACAGTTTCGCTTTAATCTAGCAACTCTATATATTTTGATCCATTTTACTTGCAACCCAGGAACAAAATGGAATGGGAAAACAGACTTATTGATCAATTTATTATTATCGTGACATGGATTTTTCATGTAAAATGATCAAAAATGTTTTTAAAAATTCCTACTCTCTGATCACCTCGTCCCGGGCAAACGATCCGTCCTCCGTGCGTCCGCGCATCACCAATTCTCGGCCCTCCCCGGCTTTCTTGTCGCCATCCTGTTCTTTTGGTCTGCTGATCGGTCGACGTTTGTGCGTCTGCGTCAATGTCTTTGACGTTCCGTCGGTTGAATTGTTTGGCCTAAAAGAATCATTTTTTTAACAAAAAGGATCTGTATTATGAAGTAATAAACAGTGTTGTCCCTGATCCACCTTTTTCGAAAATGATCTGATCTGATCCTGATCCAGGGGGATGGATCATCAAAAATAATCTGATCTGATCTGGTCCGACCCCTGGGATCAGGATCAGATCAGATCAGATCACATTGGATCATGATCTGGATCAGATCAGATCAGATCATAATTTGGTGGATCAGGACAACACTGGTAATAAATCAATACTTGGAGGCTAAAAAATGCTACTCTTGGCATTATAAAAGGCCATCATCAATATGGCCAAGTTTCATATCTATGCAGAAAATTATATGTCATGTCTGATTTTAGCCATAATGTAAGTTTTGGACACTAGAAGTAGTTTTTATGGGAATAATCGATATATGAAATTTAAACCATTTTTTTCTCTCAAAATTTCCTGATAATTTATTAATGAATTTTTGAGAAATTTGTACCAATTTCTATGAATCTTCTTTGTCTTACAGCGTCGTCGATGTCTCTGCTTCTGGCAACAGTGTGACACGTTCCTCCGTGTGACATCCGCGTATGACGTTGGTTATATCGCGGATCAATGCGTCCGCTCTTGCATCCGTATAGACGCGTTNAACGAAAAAATATAAAAAAAATTCTACTGGAAAAAGGGTACATCAACTGGTCGGTTTAGACTCAACTTAGGAACACTCATCAGGGTAAAAGGAGAAATTTTTCATTTTTACCATAAAAGATTCTGAATAGGGGTTGAAAATGATTATATTCATTGATTTTTTTCTTCCATTTCTCTTTGATTTCTAAATAGCTAATAGTTTCAAACTAAATTCAAATAGTTTCATGTTAAAACCGTAAAATTACTCCTTTATATGCAATGATAATGATAAGCAAAATTGGTCTACTAAGTTATAATTTATTATGAACGCCAAAATGGTCTTTTTTCTTGATAAATTATTTGTATTGGATGGTATACGACTTTTTGGCGTTCTTGATAAAATATTTGTACTGGATGGTACTCGACTTTTGAGTCCTTTAGCCCCTCTCCATAAAATTTTCAATCTCACTTTTCAGCTTTTCACCTGTTGGGACTGCGCTTGAGTGGCATTTTGCTGTGCCGGCACCAATTGACCTTCTTGGCAGTGCTCCGATGCCTTTGCTTGTTCTTGCAGAAATTTAGCGAATTCGGCATTGCGGTCATAGGTGAAGATGTGCTGTGTGGAGACGAGGTAAGCCAGTAACTGGAAAAGAGAGACATGAAGATGGATCATGACAAAACAATCAAATTCGGGTTTTTGGTCTTTTCGATGCAGAAATTGTGCTTACAACTTTCCTGTCTTAAAACTTTTTTTTTTGAATTTTCTAACGGGAACTTACCATAAAAAACATAGAGCGAGTTTTTTTGGCAATAGTAGCGAGATCGAATGTTTAAATAGTAATATGAAATTTCAAAAAGCTAAAAAATGTAGATTAGGCTTGGTTTTGACAGGTTTTTTGGAGGTATTCTTTTGAATTACGTCGATTGAATGAAAGATTTACATTTTCCGTGTCCACTTCCGTGCCGCTGTCCACCGCATAGCTGTTCAACTCTTGGGTCTATAAGTTATGCAAGAATAAAGTAAATATTTTTTCTGACCCTTACGCACCTTCCGCAAGCGTTCGCTGACGCGCGCGCGTTCTTCCGGCGAGTCCGTCGTGCCGTTTCCGTCGCCGAGCAACAGCAAAAGCGCGCGCGCATCCGTCCGGCGAGCACTCGCGTAATGCCTCAACGCGGCGTCAATGGCACTCGCGTAAGAGTGCGAGCCGTTCACCGTACGCACGCGTTCAATGCGTCGTGCGAGCGCGTCATGCGACTGCGGGTCATCTAAACGATGCTCCAACCGTCCTCCATCTGCAACCGTGATCAACGCAACGTGCACCCGCTGATGGTTGTCTTGCGGAAGGGAACCTGAAAAATAAAAAAAAATCAAAAATCAAGGAATTAGAGTTAATTTTGGAAAACATGCACTTTCTAGATTTCGAGGAGCAATGCGAAAAATACTCTGATTTTTCAAAAAAAAATAGAAGAAAAATTGCTTTATTAAAATTTCTATACGAATTTCGTTTTTGGCTTTGGGTCATTTTCTAGCTTTTCTTAGTCCTTTCCAGGTTTTTTGGTCCTTTTTCTACATTTTTACTTTTGGTCATTTCAGTTTGATCCCTTTTATAGTCGATGTCTATCATATTTATAATTTGTTTACTTTTTTGTAGTAAAAATTGGTCAAATGTTGTGAGAAATTAATTTGAAAATTAAAAATGCAAAATTCCACAATTACAGGGGAATCTAAGGAAGGTTAACTCTTAGTACCCAGCACATCCAGCAGAAGATATCGGTTCGCGTTCAACTTTTCTTCGTTCCCATTGTCCAACACTACCAAGAGATCCAGGTTCTGCTTGTCACAGGTGTTGTCCTCCTGAATTTTTTTTTCTCAAATCGATATGGATATGGATGTATAGGATCATAATGCCTAATTTTTATTGAATTTGAACTACAATTTTTAACTCAAAATCTCATATATCGTTGCGCAAGTTTTGGGACATTTTACCCAGAAAAGTGTATCCCGTATATCACCTTATCGGCCTATTAAAATTTAGGGTTTCTCGTCAAAAAAGTGTATAGGGGGCTATTGTGTCTAAATAAGGAGGCGTTTATGTGGCCTCGAAAATTTAAGAAAACAATTTTCCTTCAATCTTAAAGGGTATGCCGTCATTTGCGGTCCAAAACAAAACCTAAAGAAATCAATTTGGAGTCAAAAAATAGAGCAAAAATTAGCTATAAAATGAGCCTATCCATCCAAATTGGTCCACAATGATAAAAGTTATAGATTGTCAAAATCATTATCTTGTCCACAACTTTTTCCACCAATTCTAGCGTGCTTAGACTCATTTTGTACATAATTTATTGCTCTTTTTTTTACTCCAAAAACATTATCTAGATTTGGATGGAGCCGAGATAACGAGAGCCGCAAATATTAAGGCCGCAAAAGTGGTATTACCATACTAAATCTTGTACCTGGAATTCGAATCTGCTGGTCGGTTGATCACTTGTGTTCTGCTGATCAGTTGTCTTGGCACCCTTGATCATTGATCTGCTCGGTTCCCGGTGTCGTTTCTCCGTTGCCGGACATCCTTCTCCCGATCCGTACAGCAATGCAACAATGTCCTGCAGAAAACGCTCCGTTGAGCCGTCCCGGTAGATGCGTTCATCGTTGCCGATGTACTTAAAATGAGATTTTCCATGGGATTTTTTTCCAAATCAGTATAATTTTTCAGGTTTATTTCGGACCAGTTTATGGTACTTTCCTGAGGGGGGTGGGGTGAAACTTTTAACAGGGGGAACACCGAAGAAATTTGGCTAGTGCCCCCCCCTCCCTGTTAAAATTTTGCCCCTCCCCCCATTAACAGCAAATTACCCAGTTTATTTAGATTTCGCCGGGTTTTCCCTGTTTTTGTATAAGCTAAAATTTATTGAAAATTTATCCTCGAAATCTTATCCATTACAATGTTAAATCTTGTTAATTGATTTCGAAGGAGGAATGGGAAGGAGAAATTTCACTTTTTAAATGGAAAAAATGGTCTGAAAACCTTTTAACTCAATGTAAAATTGGCTGGATATAGAATCTTAAAAAATAAAGGGTTGATGCCAAGGATAAAAAATGGATTTCCAGGGATAAGCTATTTTTATAAGCCTTTAACCTGATTTCGGGAGTTTTTTCCCATAACTCGGGCCGAACTAAAATTTTTTCTCGGATTCTGACAGTGAGCCAAGGAAAACAATTTTATTAATCATTTTAGTCGCAGTCAATTGATGCAGCCTTTCGAGATAACCTTCTATTATTTAGATTTTTTCCTTTGTTTCTCACTTTTCTGAGCTCTCGCAGGTCCACGTCCTCGCCCAGCGCCACTCCGAACCGTTCTGCGCCCGACTCGTCCAGCTTCCGCGCCCCCTCCAGCACCTCCTCCCACGGGTCCTGGCTCATCCCGTCGTTCATCAGCACCACCACCTGCAGCGCGTCCTCGCGCCTGCCACGCTGCAGGTCCTGCAGCGCGAGCTGCACTGCGCGTGCAGTCAAGGTACTTCCTCCGCGGTATCGAATGTCCTCGATGGCCTTGCGGACCATCTGAAATGGCAAAGGTTTATTAATTTATTTCATTGGGCCAAATAATAATTTTTTAATAAGTACATGAATTTTTTAATGTACTAATTTTCCAGAGTCTCGATCTCGGTTCAGAATCCCAGAAACGAGATTTTTAAAAATGGTTATTCTGAAATTTAAAAAAAAAATAAAGACAGGTCCTCTAGATTGTAAAAAAACTATTCGAAAACCACACTAAATTTCGAAAAAAAAATTATTTAAATCTTTTTTTATGGATCTCCAACTTCGATACATATCAAAAATCCTGTCAAAAATTTTTAATGAGTTTTGATTTGGATTTTTTATCCCCGATGTTGCGGTTTTCAGACAAGTTTCGACATGAAAACATGGTAAGATTTTTAATTCCTTGTAAATAAAAAATATAACTTAATAAAAAATTCATAAGGGGCGTAAGATAAGATTTTTTTTAACACTCTGGTATGCAAATGATCCATTCCCATCCAAAAAAAAGAAAATTGTTTTTATGGACAATTACACGATTTTACGGACTTTAAAAAGGTCTCTTTGTGAAAAGAAAAGAATGTTTTGGATCTATTTCATACCCATTTATAAGAGGCATTTGTTATTATGAGATCGTAAAGTAGGAGTGCCGTTTTTTTGGTCTGGCGCAACACGGGCTGATCAGTGAAGCTGTTGATCCCTGTGGCCACATGTGTGTCCTGGGCACTGATCGGCAGCCGTTCGATCAGCGAAAGTGCCAACTCGCGCTGGTGCTCGAACACATTCTCACGGGAGGTGGAGGCGTCCAGGATGATGATCTTGGGGTGAAAAAAGGTATGGCATATCATGCAAATAAATTATAAAATATTATTGAACTATTGCACAATTGGCGTAATTTCATAATTATTTGAACAAAGGATAGCTCAAACCCCCCCCCCTACTTTTATAATCAAGAGGTAGGTCACTATGAGGTTTTCAGAATTTTTAAGCGAGGCGAACAATTTTAATATTATCACTATCTGAATATTGTCATTTATGCTATCTATCCCTGTAATCACCATTCAAAATTGAGCTTTAATGAGCAGGGGCCGGCCTGGACTTTTCCTGGATCAGGGTCGGGACTTTGGGGACCTCGGACTCCAGATATATCCGGTCATGTTTCAAAATTCCGGATTCGTGATCCGGGCCCGGTTTTTTAATCTCGGGCTCTACCAATATAAATAAAGTGTTAATCAAATAGCATTAGGGACCTTTTTCGGGAAATTAAGCTATGTCGATTTTTGCAAGGTTATAAAAAAATAAATTACCAAATCCATCTTGGAGTAGTGCCGACACTTTGCAAATCGACGATCAACTTCCAGTTGTTCATCTTCTCTGACCATTCTGGTCACCTCTCCGCTCGACCGGATCGGATTCTGAAAATCGAAATTTAAGGTTTTCTACAAGAATTTTTGAAATTTTTGGTCTTACGTTCTACAATACCAGGGTTGCGGCCGATGGCAGGCCAAAAAGCCATGACGAGCAATAAGCTGAAAAAATGCACGGCAAAAAGAGCATAAGCAAAGCAAAACTGAAAGCGATGATTGGATCGGATTGCAAAATGCTAAATTTTATAATTCCATAATAAAAGCCAAATAGAAGCGAAAAGTCAAAAAGTTAGCAACCCTGGTCCACGCACACATCTATCTTTTTAAAAAGCTAATATTAAAAAATTATTATATTAATAGTGCATAATATAGCAACATTTTTTGTTAATTCTGTAAAAATCGTAAAAAATTAGCCCTGTAAGCATTCCTAACAGTATCGAACAGCAGGATCCCGATTTTATCCCATATCCTGATAGTATATTCGTAATCTTGATCCGATCAGTGTAATCTCGATCCCGAATTTTGGTATAGCATAAAATCCGCCGATTCGGATTCAATTTTTATTACAGCAACATATGGTCTCGAAAATTGGCAGGGAACTCGAAAATTTATATGCAATCCATATTAAAATTTACAGAAAACTATTCGTTTTTATTTATTATGATATCGTAAAATGATTTTCGTTGAAAAATGATCAAAAATGCTTATAAAAATTCCCTATTGTCTGATCACCTCGTCCCGAGCAAATGATCCGTCTTCTGCTCGTCCGCGCATCACCAATTCTCGACTCTCCTGGGCCTTCTTATTGTCATCGTGTTCTTTTGGTCTGATCGGTCGACGTTTGTGCGTCTGCGTCAATGAAGTCGACGTCAGATTGGTTTGTCTATACAAAATTCAAAAAAAATTTTTGCGAATATTCGGTCGAATTTACGAAAAAAATTGGCTAATCATTATTTTTCCGACCTTTTTCCAAAATAATTTTTCACTCATAATGTAGAATAACATTCGTCGGAGAATTACTGAAATGGACACAATCAGGTACAGAAAAAATCCACCAAAAATAATTTCTCGGCAGGATTTGTACCTCTGAACTCCTTTTACAAGACTAACCATATTTTCCACATGAACTTCTCTGAATTTTGACACGTGTACCCACAAACAAATTTTAGACAAAGATTTATTTTTTTATTTTTTTGTCAATTTTGGGGGATTTCCCAACAGGATTTCCACCAAAAGTTTCTCTTACGGCGTCGTGGATGTCTCCGCTTCTGGCACTGGCGTGACGTGTGAGTCCGTGTGACATCCGCTTATGACGTTGGTTATATCGCGGATCAATGCGTCCGCTCTTGCATCCGTATAGACGCGTTCCTCGCTTCCGGTATACTCCAGCAGTTCCTCCAAAGAGTGTTTCGCTGACAAAGTGACCGCGTAGACCTTGAAAGAATCGAAATTTGTGAATTTTTCATAATTTGTTAACCCCGTTTCCGCCGGTGGTGTCGCGCAACTTCTTAGCCGCCTCCTTCATTGTCGGCCTCTTGTCCTGACTTAACCATTTAAAAATCAGCAAAATTATGATCAGCTAAAATAATAATGCTATTCTACAATATTACTACCCTTTTTACAATAATCTATGATGACGAAAATTCAGACAATGCGATGCTGTGGTGTAGTGGTATTACTACTACGCTTTATATTCTCATCAGACCATCGGTTCCATTCCCATGGGCGTTAATATTTTTAACACCTATAGATCTATAAATGTGAATTTGTCCATATTATCTATTATTATATTATAGAGAGTGACAATTCAAACTCTGTTCCAATAAATTATAAATCAAGGAATTTTTTCCAACATTTTGGTGGTTTTTTTTTGATTTTTTCCATAATTTTTACCGACCTGTTCCCATCGGTGATCAGGATGACAATGAGCCTATAAAAAACCATACAAAATTCCACACTACCCCCCCCCCTGATGATTAACCTGGCCGTTGGCCTGCGTAATCGAAAAATTTCAAGGTAAGCCAGCTCGGCAGCTGTGGCCAAGCTGGTTTTGTTGTTTTGCTTCCCCGTGTGTTCGACCTGAATTTTTCATGGAAATTTTTGCATTTTTTTTTCAAATTTTACCCTTTCAATGTCGTACAGAATGTCCTCCCGGCGCCGTCCGGCGTGGAAATGGAAATGGATGTGCGCTTGGTCGTTGAATTTGACCAACGCAATGGAAATGCGTTTCTGAACGCGAAAAAAGATGCGTTTTTGGCATTTTACACCTTTTTTTTAGTTTGACGCACCGAAAAGTCCTTTTTCGGCAACATGCGAACCAGATCCATTGCGAGGTTCTTCTCAGCGTAAAATTCTTTCTAAAATAAATTTTTAATAGAATCATTGTATTGAATATCCCGGGGATAGTGACGATAAAATTGAAAAATTTTCTAAAAATTCAAAAAAAATACCGAAAAAGATAAGTTCATAAAATATCACGAAAATGTAGGAAGAGTTGATTTGAAAAAATTATAAAAACCTTATATATCATGATTATTTAAAAGATTCAAAAAAACATGAAAAAATAATTTGAATCCCCAAAAAATGCAAAAATCAAAAATGTAAGCTCGATATATCAAATCGAGTTATGGTCTCAAATCAGAAGAACAAAATTTTATTTGACTGAAATAGTCAGGCCTTATTTTTATAAAAATTTTCTTAAGAAATGTTTATTTTTTCTCCGGAAATTTGGATTTCTATTTTTCGAAGTCCCATATAAATTTCGGTTTTTGTTTTTTTTTTCACTCCATGCTTTGAATATCCACCCACCTACCTCATTTGTCGTGGAGGTATCCATAACAAACATCAAATCCACCAGATCATCCGTCTCTGTGCCATTAACGCAACTTTCGGCGTCAAATTGCTGCGTCGGATTTGCAGCCGCGTCAGCGGAACGCGTCACGACAGGAACTTCCGCGGGTGCAATTGGCGACTTGCACTGCATCAGCGACATTTCCGCCTCGTCCAGGAACATGCGCACCCGCGCATCCACGTAGACGAACCACTTGTTGCCCGTGTACAGCTCCAACTCCCTGGATAAACGGAGAACATACAATTTGATATCTTAACATGAACGATCTTTGCAAATCAAGAACATAATAACATAAAAGTAGTGGGAGTAACTGAGGCTATAAACGTTGAAAAGCTTAATAAATCGTAAAAATCGCGCAAGATTTGCCTATCGTAAAACCTGTATTATAACCCCCTGCAATTGAACCCACCTGTTAATAGACCCCCCCCCCTTCTGGAGGTGGGTTGAAAAATATAACCCCCCTGCCAAAAATTTGAATTTTTATATATGGAAAAGAAAATTTTTTCAAAATTCAATGCAATCATTAGTCATACTTATTTTTTTGCCCCATAGCAGAAAAAAGAAAGTTATGTGGCCCAGTGAAAAGTTTGATTTGTTCAAATATTCGAGACAAATTTTTTGGCCGAATTTCGTATCCAGAATCCCATTTTTAGGGGTGTATTTTGGTTCAGGACCTCGTTTTTGGGGGTGTGTTTTGTTCCAGGATCTGATTTTTAGGAGCTTTTTTAATTCAATATATCATTTTTAATTAATTAAGGTTCTGATGAGGGAAAATACTAAAAAATAGATGATTAGTAAAGAATGTTGGAGATTTTTCTTGAAAAATGGCTTAATTTTTTTACCAAATGACCCTTCATCATTCACAAATGGGGTCGAAAAATAGTACCCCCCCCCCCTCCCCTTTCCACGCCGAGGTTGAAATATATAACCCCCTTGAAATTGAGTTTGCAAAAAAATAGGCCTTAAGTATTTTTAAACTCTTTAGATCTACGAGAATTTTTTTTTGTCAATTTTCGGATATCACAAATGGGGGTGTAGTCGCTCGTATTGTTAAAGGTTGGGAGAGGAGATTCAAATAAATTTTTTTTGGTATAAACATTTTTAAATTAATTTTAATCCGTCTAAATTTTTCCCTTATGTTAAAAAACTAATATTAAAACTAATTACTTTAAAATCCATTATTTTTTTTTTACTTAGAAATCGTAGAATTTTCCCATTTTAATTCCTATTATTATTTTTATGAATTATTAAAAGTTGGTTTAAAAGGGTCAAAATTTTTTTTAGTCATCTTTGAATGCCTAAGAATTCATGAAATTCATTTTTATAATTTAAAAAATAATTAAAAATGGGCTGAAATTCATTTATTTGCTGATGATTGATGAGTGATGACAGACCTGAACATGTAATCATTGCTGACGGTCAACGCGTACACGTGCGCGCGCGCCGCATGCATTCTTTGCGCTGATCGCACTACCGAGTCCCAGGAGTCCTGGCTGTTACCGTCCGTGATCAACACTACCATCAGGCGGGTGCCCTTGCGGCGCCGTTTGACCACCTCGTCCATGGCCAGCTCGACACCACTCGCAACCTGAGAATAGGTAATAATTATGGGATAATGAAAAAATTAAAAGTTATTATCTCCGAGAAATTTTGCATCCAAAATAAGCCCTAATGAAGTTGAAGGTCATTTTTGAACTGGCATTTAGCGTTAAATTCACTAGAAATTTCTTCGACCTTTTTTGGAATATTCAAATTTCAGGCATCCGAAACGAAAAATGGCCTATTGGCATCGTATGATGTGCAGAAAAATTTAAAATATTCTACATAAAATGCGGGAAAAATTATTAGGTATAGCAAATTGGTGCCAAACAATTTTTTAAATTTTAATTAAATTTTCAGGATTAAACCCACAATATTTCTCCAAATTTTAGTAAAAAACTTTAATTCTAGAATATTTCCTCTGAAAAAACTCCTTACCGATGTGCTGCCCCCGGTGTGTTTGATGTCCAGCAGGGCATCCAGCACCGCGGACTTGTCCTTCAGCTCCCCGAGGGTAGGGTGCAGCGGGATCGGGATCCCGGCCGGGATCCCGATGTTTCGGGATCGGGATTCGGGATTGAAATCCCGAAATCGCCAATCCCGATCCCGAAGCCGGGATCCCGAATCCCGAAATTCAGAATTTCAATCCCGACCGGGATCCCGAATTTTTTTGAAAAATATTTAATATTGTTATTATATTCTTAAGAAATCGGACAGTTCAAATCTTCGTTTGAATATATCTCAACATTAAGCCAAATTACCTTTTGTATTCTAATCTTTTCTCTTCTCCTTTTTTTGTTCTCTCACCATTTTATTATGTTCTCTAACCATATTTTTTTGTTTGCCCCTTTTCCCTTCCACCCTATTTGATAGAGGCATTTCGTTTAAAAATTAATGAATATTCATAATTTGTTGTAAAATTTATTCATTTTTTATTTTAGATTAAATGTCAGATATTTGGAAATATTTAGATAAGTAGGAGGATCTTGCGGTTTGTAGACTTTGTAAGAAGAAGATAAGGTACAATCAAGGGTGCTAGGTCATTTCTTAAAAAGTATCAAAATGGGCGAAACTTAAAAAGTATCAAATCGGACGAAACTTAAAAGGTATCAAAATGGATTAAATTAGAGTTCAAACAAGTACCGTAGTAAATACACGAACTTCATGAAGTACGTGATGTGTACTGTACTTTTCACGTGTTTTTAATACGTGACTTCACTATACGTGTCCGCCAGTACTGCTAGTACGTGACATTTTTCTCAAATTTTGCCTATTCTAAATATAAGGTATGCGCAAATTATAACATATTTTCCTGGTTAAAATTTTTGAGAATTTCCTTAAAAATAAAAAAATCTTCGGCAAAACTTAAAGAAATTCTAGATACTATTTTAGCAGATGAAACCAAAATTTTAAAGAGCAAAGATTTGGTATAAAAATTGTTTGTAGTTCCTTAAAATATTTAAATCAAAAAAAATTTTGAACCTTATTTTTTAAAATTTTAAGGAACCGAAAAATTTTAAGCATATAGCCAGAAAAAACAGAAAATTTTCTGCATATTTTTAGAGTCCATTTAATCTTCTTATGTAAAATCCATTTTGATACGTTTTAAGTTTCGCCCTTTTTGATACTTTTTAAGAAATGACTCAGCACCCAATCAAGGTTCAACGAAAGGTCCATGGACCCTTCTGGCAACCAAACATAAAGAAGAGCAACCAAACATAAAGAAGATAAACTCCGACCATCAAACAAACAGAAAGGAAAAATAAAGGTCACATTGTATAATTTAGATTTTTAGTGTGTTTTCATTTTTAGCAAGGTAGAATCACAAGTTTTGTGGGAAATAATTGTAGTATCGATGCAGAAGGATCACTAGCAAGAATTATGATCAGACAAAATGCATCCTTCTATTTCTTTGATGATCCAGGTCTTAGGAATATTTTTGCCAAAGCTTATCCTGATTTTGAGGTTTCGATAAAAACATTTTAATTAATTTTTTAATGATTGACATTCTATAGGTGCGTGGTCGAGGGGCCGATCATTTTCGCAGATCGGTGATACCAAAAATGGCCGAAAACATCAGAAATTTAATTGTGCAAGGAATTGGGAATTCTTTTTATGCCATAACATCGGATGGGTGGTCACAGCCAACAAAAACGCCACATCTTCAGAGATGTTCTGGAATTTAAAAAAAAAATTGTATTTTTAGCATAAAAATTCATTGGATCGACAAAAATTTTCAAAGGAATGATAAAGTTTTCCTCACTTTCTCAATGGAAGAATGACACACTGGAGAGAACATTAGCAGAAATTTTTTTTGTATAACTAAATTTATAGATATTTTGTAAGAACATCCAATTGATCGATTTAGTTTGATACTATTATTTATATATCGGTTTCATGCTTTGCCACTCAACCTTATTAGTCATATGGCTTTAATAACTTTTAAAAATAAATCTTGTTAATATTGGTAAAGGGTCTCAAAGAATAAAATATGTCCAAAAATATAATATATGACAAAACTGAGCTCAGTTTCGTGTTCAGTCCCCCAGAAAACCTCAAAATTCATGATTTAAATTTAAAAGAAAAAATATTTTGAGGACGCCAATTGATAAGGATTGCCAAATTTCTCTATTTATCTTTTTTTGCAAATGAATTATGTAAATTTGTCTATTTGAAAATTAATAATAATATGTAATAAATGCCGAATGAGAAGTCACAAGGATTTATTCCGGAATAAATGGTGAATAAATGAAGGGAAGTAGAATGAAGCAAAGGATGGGGAAGTTGGACAGAAAACTTTGAAATGGAAAATTGGCGCGAAAAATACAATCGGTACGAAAATCAGCTAATAGGTGTCGAATTAGCTGACTAATAATGCCGAATATGCAACAGGTCGTCTCAAAAACGGTTGAGGAGGAATTGTTTGAATATTTCAAAAAATAAATTTTTGAAATGGAAAATGGGCGCGAAAATGACCAATGGATCGACATGTTTTCACAAGACGAAATGAATAAACGAAGGGACTAAGTTTGAAATGGAAAATGGGCGCGAAAAACAGTTTGCCAAATAAAATGAAAAACAGTTTGCCGAAAATTGCCCATATACAGTAAATATATATATTTACTGTATATGGGCTTAATATAACATCTCTAAAAAATCCCTTCGTATTTATGCATTTATAGAAGGAGGAGAGAGGAAGGGGGGCGCTACTTGGAAGACGGTACCTTTTGAAAACCCAGCAAAAGGGTCCCCCCTATTGACCGAAAATGAAAAATTTTTTTTTGTTTTTTGGGTAACTATTTTTTTCAAAAAGTAGTTAAAAAGTAAAAAAAATGAAAAAAAATTTTGATTTCCAAATGAACAGGGTCCACTTGTTAAATTTGTGGGTTTTCAAAAGCGGTGCACCTGGTTTCACCCCCGCGGTTTCACCCCCGCACTAGAAAAATGATTATAAAATGATTGTAACTTTTTTCATGTAAAACCTAGAAAAGTGAGTTTGGTGTCAAAAGATAGCTCTAAATATCTGCTACAAACTTGCAAGAACAAGTATCCGATTTGGCCAACTAGAAAAAAAGTTATGGCCAGATCTTTGGCCAAAACCACGATTTTATGGCTTAACTTGGTCACAACTTTTTTTCTACTTGGCCAAATCGGTTAGTTGTTCTTGAAAGTTTATAGTAAACATTTAGGGCTCTCTTTTGACACTAAACTCACTTCTCTATGTTTTACCTGAAAAAAAGTTATGATCATTTTCTAGCGCGGGGGTGAAACCAGCTGTTCCGTTTCAAAAGGTACCGTCTTCCAAGTAGCGCCGGAAGGGGAATTGTGTTGTGGTCGGATGCCATTCATTAAATAAAGAAATTTTACCGATGAAAAAAATGCACAAATTTTAATGCCAAATGNGTAATTATAGAATAGCATCCGAATGAGGATATGATTATTATAGGATAGTGATTAGGGAAGTGGGGTAGGAAGGCGAGGAAAGCCCCGCAAAGAGGAGGATTATACTTTTAGTAGACGGTATACTGATCATTGATCTTTGGTCCCTTTGCATACTGATCATTGATCAATTATTCATTGTTCTGTTCCTTGGTTTGCTTCTTCCTGCAACAAAAAACTGCATTTGCTCTATTACTAACTAGACCGAAATTTTGTATTACTTGAAAGTTGCGTCCCATTCTTTATAACGCAGTTCATCCTAGCGAGTATGGTGTCGAATTTTTTTGCATCTCGGGATGAGCCTAAGTCCATCCTAATTGATCTAGTGATGAAAGTATGATACTTATATCGTTTTCTCTAGGTCTGCCCCTTCACTTTGGTTCTCTGGTAAATTTTTTTGTTTGGTAAACGTGTGTCTCATGAGGTATTTATATTTAGTGCTTTATTCCTTGAAACACTTCTAACCCGTTACTCTGTATATCTTACTCCTTGACTACTTCTACCACCCGGTACATATGAAAGGTATCTCCTATGGTACTAATATCCTACCTTGTACTAATATACGAAAGTACCGTATCTTTGAATATGTCTATTTAATTATTCTGAATTCCTAGGTTAATAATACTTATTTTTACTTATATCCTGGTGATAGTGAATGTGCATCTCATGCGGTATTAGTAACTTACCCTTGACCTACCTTATCGCCCTGCCATATTACTCTTTACTCTATTACTCTAGTAATCTGGAATTTGCATCTGCTACAGTGATATAACCTCACACCTTGACCATTTCTACCCGTTCGTACTCTGGACAGGTATGAATATGCGTTTACTCTTGTCCATTAATACTCCGATACTCTGGGTAGGTACAATGTAGTTCGCATATGATATAGTATCTTACTTCATGATCACTTCTACTCCGTTACTGGGTACGAATATGCATCTCCCATATCCTCTCATATCTTACCCTGAGTACATCGGTATTATTATCTTACTCCTTGACAACTTCTACACCATTACTCTGGGTACCTTACTCCTTGACAATTACTACCCCATTATTAGTCCGGAATTACGTACGAATGTGATGCGCATCTGGCACTGCCAGGCCTGGTGATGATCATGTGCTCTCTGCGACACCACGAACACCGGCTCCTCGAGTGGCAGGCCCATGGTCACATCGAAGCGCAAAATGTCCAGGGGCTTCAAATCCGCCAAGGGCAGGCCATTGATGATTTCGTCCAACACTTCGTCCATGTCACTATCTTTCAGTCCGAATCGGATTACGGAACAACGGCTGTTCTCGATGTTGTTGATCAATTTTTTCCTGACCACTTTTCGCTCATTTCTGAAAAAAAGATTTTTCGGGTTGATGAAGCACGGATTTACAAAAATATGGGATTTTTTAGATGACCCCTTTATAAAAGGGGGATCCTTTTATTAGAGGGTTCTTTATTTATTTATTTATTTATTCCATCCTCCAGGACACATTTAAATTTGGGGATGGGAGGCTCTTATATTTGACTCTTATTAGATATATACCTATATCAAGCTTCCTCCAGCGGAAAATAGAAGGATCCCTTATATTAAGGGCAGTGTTGGGAAAA